>JAYMTK010004846.1:0-10745 GCA_036897405.1 Pelargonium myrrhifolium | reverse complement strand
ATTTCAAACTACCATTTGTTGATCCAAGTAAATTGGATCCTATCACCTACGCACACCAATCTAACAGGGTCTTTTCAATTTCTCCAAGGTTTTACCAAAACCCTCCATTTTCGATTGCTCTGTTTTCTTGTGACTTCTTCACATTTTCTGAAATCTGATCACTGAAACCTGTTCGACTCTTATTATTCCTCCCTCTTTCCATGTTCTTGATGGGTTTTAAGTGACCATGAAGAACCCATATTCGATTACTCAGTTATCTGTATTTTTTAGTTTTTCGTTTTATTTTCTTGGTGGGTTTTGCTTCTGTTCTTTGGAAAATGACCCAAACCCATTTCGTTGTTTAATTTTTCTTGATGGGGTTTTGTTGTTTTCTATACAGTTTTGTTTTTTTCTGGGTTTCGTTGCAGGTCTCTTGGAGAAGACGATCCAGAAGAAAACACAGGATTCTCGAGAAAATCGTCTCGTTTTGAACCAATTTAGAGGTACTTTCGCTGAATTTCTATTCTGGGTCTGTGTGCATTTCCAATGTTCAAAACTGAAAAGCAATTCTCAATCTTGCAGGCAATGAATGATCTAATGACAAGATCGTTCCTAAGTTATGTGGATTTGAAGAAGCAGGCCCAGAATGACCTTGCTGGAGATGTTGACATTGAAGGCCAAATCATCTCCTCCGCGGAGGACAAGAACCTCTCTCTGTTCTTCCAGGAAGTGGCTGCAATCAAGGCCGAGATGGAGGAGGAGATACCCAATCTCTTGTTTGAGATTCACAACCTAAGTGAAGAGACCAAGTCCACTCACAGTGCCAAAATCCTCCGCGGCCTCAGGGACCAAATAGATTCAGATATGGTGTCTGTGCTTCGCAAATTCAAGACTGTTAAAACAAGTCTTGAGGCATTGGACAGAGCCAATGCCAGCAACCGGAAAGCCTTTGGAGAAGGAAGCCCCGTGGACCGGACAAGGATTTCAATCACTAACGGGTTGAGAGTGAAGCTGAGGGACATGGTGAGTGAGTTTCAGTCTTTGAGAGAGAAGGTTATGTTGGAGTACAAGCAAGACCTCAAGAGGAGGTACTTCACTTTGACTGGAGAAGAAGCGAGCGAGGAGGTTGTAGAGAAGATGGTTTCGGGGAGTGTGGATGGTGTGCTGTTGTTTGATCAAAGCAATAAAGAGAGGCATGAGGCTATAATGGACATACAGAGGAGCTTGACTAAGCTGCATCAGGTGTTTCTTGACATGGCTGTGATTGTGGAGATGCAAGGGGAGAAGATGGATGATATTGAAGAAAATGTGGTGAATGTGGGGAGATTTGTCAGTGGAGGAACAAATAGTCTTTATTATGCGAACCAGATGAAGAAGAAGAGGAAGTGGGTGTACTGGGTTTGGGCTGTGGGGATCATCATTTTGTTGGTCTGCATCATCTCCATGTTGGTTTCTAAGTAAACAAGGAGCATTAGATGCTGTGATGTGAAGTGAAATGTTATTGTTGAGATGGGTTTCAGGCTTGTAAAGATTTCATGTTCACTTGAGCTTTTCTGAGCTCCAGAGATTTATGGTTGCTGCATTAGTATCAGTTGGTTTGTATTTAGCAAGAAATACAAAGTTAGGTAGCTAGAGTTGTTAATTTTGATGTCTTGATACATATTCTGATTCTTTTAGATGTTCATGGAATTGAGATCAGCTTGACTGAGTACTTGGATAATGTTTCAGATTTGAGATGTGTTCCTCTTTTATCATTTGTGTTTTGTCTGTAGTTTCTGTCCTCTATCATGTGTATTTTAGATGCTTGTCAAGCCATGGAAGAAAACAAGCAAAAACTAAGATTTTGATCAGAGGTTCACAACATGAATGCTGTTTCATGTTTATGTCACAGCTGAGTACATAAAATCTGCATATCCTTTGCAGCCACACAAATAACACAATGTGGTGTGATATTGAATGAAATGGCATATGAAATCTTCAAGAGCATGCCTAAATTGAATTTTATTTCATGGACAGATGTGTACACCTTGGTAGATCAATACAGATGGATTCACACATACACCAGCAGAAACAGAATCCATATAGACACAGCTTTAGGTTAAGTTTCTGGTAGACATGTTTATACATTAATTGTGGAGACATGGAAGAAGCTTTAGAGGTTTTTACCAAGTTGAAGAAAGGTGCCTGTAAATGAACAGCAATGATCATGGGGATCACTGTGTGTGTGTGTGTGTGTGAGAGAGAGAGAGAGAGATTACTATTGCATCAACCATTCATGGTGAAATACTTTTATATAGAATGAAGATGTTGAAGAAAGATACATCAATGGTTAATGACACTGTTATCCACCTGGAAATCGCTCACTTCTTATTTCACAATTGGTATTATTGCAAAACTGAACGCAATGAAATTTAAAAACGAACAAAAGAAAATGACAGTTCTACAAACTCGGAAGACAGTCCTCAACTGCACTTCAGCCAATGCTAAGCTGCTGCGTAGCTACCCAAGACTGTTTAGGCTCTACTTGAACATTCCCAATCTGTATGGATCACAGGAAATGCATAATCAGGTTTCAACATGAATTGTTAGATGAGGCATACAAAAATTGTGAGAACTTTGTTACCTTAGCATTTTCAACACAAACAAAATCTTTGTAGCATGCTTCCATCTGCAAATGTGGGTTCCATAAAACAGCATCGGACCAACTGCAAGAGGGAGAAGGTAGGAAGGCTTAACTTGTCAAAACTATACATATTGAGGAAAATCTTGGCAAAAACTGAAGCATCAAATGAGATCACCTACTTTGAATTCTTGATAGATATGGTATCACCCAAGCCATTGTCAAGGTACAATTCATTTGAAGCATCCAGATAAACACAGTCTACAAATCCAGGAAAGTTTACCACATCTCTGTACGGTTAAAGAAAAGTAATTAGATACACGAAGTCTTCACTAAGAAGGCAAAGTGATTAAAGTAGGAATTAACTAACAAAAATGGCACAAATTTTATTTTTCTTTCTATTTATAGGTACGAGAGAACAGGTAAAGAGGAAGAAAGCTGTTCTCATCATATATACACCCCAAGTAATTTCTCTTTCAAGAGATGGAATATGATACATACCTATCCTCTTTACCCTCAATTGGATTTTTAGGATCTGGGTCTTTATTTAGTGTTTTGCAACCTTTCAGACCTCGGACTGATGCCCCAGTCACTGAAGCCTGCACGATAACAACTAAAATCACAACAAATAGAATGCATGTTTACAGAAGAGTATGTACCCAAATGAATCATTCCCAGTTCACCGTGGATATAATTATTACTGGGTTGCTTTTACTTACGGAACCGACAAAAAAATGCAGCAAAATCAATAACTTTTATTGGTTGTAATTAGTTAACTTTCAATCCATTCTTTCCTTTCATGAAACAGCATAGTTCAATTAATTCCGCATATCTAAACTATTTCCTTGAGAAACTGACAAATAATATTTGGAGTTCAAACAGTGTTGTTATGGACCTTATGGTACTTACACGGAAGTATGTATGCAAAGCACTACTAAATGAAAATGGTTTATCGCCTGTATTTGTAACAGTCAGTTCTGTGGAAAGGCTCTTTGCATCTAGTATGACCTGAAAGAATACACTAATTATAAAAACTTCCATAAAATAAAATATAAAAACTAATATATTACACAAAGAATTCCGAAACTATACAAACATGATACGATGATAGATACTAAAGATCAATAGCCAAAACACATACAGTATATATATTGTGTGTGTGTGTAACACATTATTGGTACCCAAGAAAATTAAAAATTACCAGCATCACCAGGTAGACATTTTTTCTACACAGCAAGGATGTAAACTCTTCAAAGTCAATGCAATATCATAACCAAAACTATAAGTAGCGGGTGATTACCAAAGATCCAGATAATGTGTCATAAATATTCATATTGCATAAAATCATATTAAAATGTTACTGGTACATAACATGACAATATAATCAGTTGAGAAAAGTAAGCAACTAACTCACCTTGAATAAAGCTTGAAAGCTGAAATCCCATATGGCACGACTGTAAGGACCATCCTTCAGCTCTAAAGTTACAACAGGATTTCCTTCCTTACTTTCAGAATCAACAACGGACCAATCCATATTCCTTGCAAATCCATGCTGTGAATTACGTAAACAACTCTATGGATCAAATCGATACTAAAAAAAAAAAAGAGGAAAATTAAATGTCAACACAGTAAGGCATAATTAAATGCTACTTCCTTCATCCCAAAATGGGTGTCTTGCTTTCTATTTTGAGAAAATTTAAAGAAGAGTTGGTTGGTGTGGTATATCTACTCTTATATCCCTATGGATGTGGGTTGTAACAAACTTAAGTATACTAACTAATTTATTATAGGGATGCTATTGGTAATTCATGCATAACTAACTTCCTAAAAAGGAAATAAAACACTCATTTTGGGACCGGGGGGGGGAGGGGTTATAGTTTGTAAATGTCTCTCCTGAAGTCGTGATAGGGCATGACAACAGAAATCAGCAATTTAATCCTACTTGCATACCAAATATTTACCAGCATACTTGAAGGCTAATAATTTCTAGAGCAACTTAGATCTGATCTCCAGGTCATATTCCTTAACATTGATACAACTTAAAATGCATGTATATGATAGCCCATAAGAAATTAACTCAATAACGGGGTATAAATGGATTCTTATGTTGAATACCAGATAGAGGGGAGAGACTGTACCTGCTGCATTACACCAGGTCCAAATTGCGGGAAACAATGTGGAATACCTCCACTATAGCATGTAGTACAGATATAGTTAGTTATAGTCAAAACCAAATCTCAAGTAATAAGAGGATTGGAAAAATCTATGCACATGAAATGGATTGGGTGACAGATTCTGGATCCCATAACACAGATATAAATTTCATCCGTTCCTTTATTAATATAAATCCTTACAAGTAATGTAAATATATGACCCAATCCTTTCCTGTGATGTTTTGGAACACAATATTCATAAAGAGTATAGATTCTTCAATAAACTACATTGTGCGCCTTAAATTAGCAACCTCAGGATGTTTGGAATAACAGATATACACGACTAAAGAGATAATCTTATCTATTTATTGTGCTATCCCATCAAACTCATTTTGATCTCAACGTTCTATGTGCATAACATTGGGTTCATTAAATAATTCAGCCTAGAAAGCCAACCATACGCCTAAATTTGAATCTTCTTTCATGAGAAGTTACTATCTGACATTTCCCACCCAAAAAAATGGAAAAAAGGAAAATGTAGATTAAAAGGAGATTTAGGAATAGCAAAGTAAGAGTTGAAGAAAAAATAACCTGATTGGCTTTTTCTTGTTAAATACAGCATCTGGTCTGACAAAGAGTAGATCCTTTCCATTCGCTTTCCATGATGTGACACAACCTCCAAATAAATATATCTCAGCCTCACTGCAAACAACAGAACCAATAAGGCTCAACTTCAAGTTAATATTTCACATATTAAACCAGGAATTGTAAAGAGAAACCTCAGAAGCTCTTAAGCAAACTAGGCATTCTCATCTATTCTCCTATCCTTATTAAAGGAGAGTGATTTCCCAATCCATAACAAACAACTTTCGTCCAACTAACAAACTTTCTTCATGGCAGTGGGCAAGATAATAAGAAGAATGAGACCACCAATGATCAGTGCTTATGATTTCAAGACACATCATTATAACAGGACCCCTATTCTTTCTAGATGGTGATGTTTACGGCAAATTATGGGAACAACATTTAGCCCCACATGCTGTGGCAGACGCAGAATAAAGCTGAGCCCTGAAGTTGGAGATTTCATGGAACTGTATGAAATATAATTAGAACCTTTGTACAATGTCGAATGTGATGTTGTGAATGGAATCTCTTAGAAGGGAAGGTTCAGAAGCGTATATGAAAAAACTAGAAGAGAGATGATCGTTAAACCAGCTCGTGGGTCCTCTGAATACAATGCCACACCTTCACCTAACACAGAAATTGCTAATGATCTCTTAAAAAAGATCTATACCCTATCTCCTACTCACAATCCCAACAAAAATTGACCTTTCAATCAGCCAATGCTTGCTTCTAAGCCCTTTCTCTATGCATCTGAAAAATGCTTTATAGTTTTAACTCAACAACATAACATTACTAGAATAGCCTCACAGCACAAAGACCCAAATCCCACATCCGATGTCACTTAAGCTAACACTCAAAATATCAACAAAAGAGACCCGATCAAAACTCAGAAAGCAAATAACTTTGGACCCAAAATGAAAAAGAAAGAATTCAACACCCATTGATCATTATCAATTTAAAACAAATTGAGAGAAAACACAAGAATCGTCGAGCAAATAGAGCAAATGGGTGTAGACGAAATCGTACCTACCGTGAGAAGAAGTGAGCACAACCTTGGGTAAATTACCTTCCCCTTCAGTAACTCGCACTCCTCCGCTGGCACTAGCAACAGCCATGGTCGGAAACCTGGAGCTCACCAAAATGTAGCTTAATTTTGAAGAGAAAAAAAAAAAAACAAAAGGAAATAGGGGTTAATCGGAAACGAAAGTGTACCGGTTGACTCGGCGAAATTTCGGGGACGCAACGGGGGTTATAGCAGGAAGCGAGAATGTCATAGAAACCATCGCTATCTTCTGATTCTTATGCTTCTTCTTCTTCCTCCCGCGAGTTGCAGAATATATTCGCACTGGTCGTTTTTATCGTTATGTGGCACATTAGCCTTTGCTGGTTGGTTGGTTAAGATTGATATCTTTTTTCTTTTTTTTTTCAGAAAATAGAATAAAAACTAATTAAATGCTATAAATTCGCATATTCTTTTTCTTTTTTCAATAATAAATATTGACCTAATATTAATGGGTATATAAGATTTTTTTAGTAGAGAATTTGTTAGGTCCATGGAATAGTATTTTGTGGGCATTCAGTTAAATTTAAAAATTGAAAACAAATATTTCTGAATTGAATTCATTTACTCTTCTAATGATTACAGGATGATGCGGATTCAAAGTCGGGAGAAGAGGAAAGAGAATTCGAACCGTCTAACAATGAAGCGGCGGAATCGAAACAAGTTTGACGATTGTTTTGTGGACGTTTGAAGAACTTTTTAAGAATAATATTTAGAGATTTTGTTTTATATTTGATTTATTTTTTGGTTAGTTATAGAGTATAGGTGTAAGATCAGTTCAACGATTCTCGAACTGTGGTTTTTGGGTACTATAAAGAAATTCTTATTTCATGATTTAGTCTCGGTATTATAGCTAGGTGTTTGTTTTGCCCATCTGTTAGTTTGGTTTCTAGTTTGTTGGTTTTTTATGTCTTTAGTTTTGGTTGAGAAAAAAAGTGTTGAGCGAACTTATATACGATGTGCAGTTGTGGATTTTTCTTTTGTAAATGATATCATATCTTTTGTTGATCGTTAGTGTAGAGTGTATCATAATGGTGATCATCTCTCTTTGTTGTTTATGGCTCAGTAATGAACATGTAGTCCTTTATTTTCAACAAAACAAAAACAAAAAAACCATTAAAGAAGTAAAAATAAACAAGTTTTTTTTTCTGTATAACATATCAACTGGAATTTATTACATTTTCAATGACAAATGAACAAATCTCTCACATTTTTGTTTCTTGACCCTCAAATTGTTTTCACTCCAGAAATCAAATGCACATTATGGTACAGACAATGACACTATTCAATAATATACTCTAGCATGGTGGAAGATCCTTAGGTGGAGGCTTCACAGACAGTTCTGGTGTTGGCCCATCTTCAACCACAAATGCTGTTTTCAGTCCCCAACCAGTGTGCAGCTCCAAATGACAGTGCATAAACCAAACTCCTATAAACAATCACATAACAAATGTTACACGTTCAGTTTGAAGCAACAGTAAAGTTGTTACCTTGTGACATAAATTACAAACAGTATCTTAAAAGTACCTGGATTGTCAGCTCTGAATCGAATGGCGGTCCAACCACCGGTAGGGACACCAACAGTGTTTCTCTCCACGGGGTCCACCAGGTTGTACTTGGCAGGATCCTTGGCCGGGTCAAAGTTCCCTATCCCTGTCCCGACGACAAAGAAGTTGTATCCGTGGAGATGGAAAGGATGCGACTCAACCGTCAAAAGATTGGTGTCTTGCAGGACCAGCTCAACCGTAGAGTTGAAAGCAATCTTGCTAAGCCTAGTGCCCTTGTTCGTGCCAAGATTGGCGGTAAGTGGCGCGCCGGTGTAGTTGAAAGGAGTGGGAGGCTTGTCAGGAAAATCCGTCCTAAATACTCCTTTGGTGTTGAAGTAGTGAGCCTGAAGAAGACCTATCTGAGGCATTACAAAGGTTATGTTGTTCAGGGAAGCTACAAGTCTCGTTCCATTGAGGCAGCTCGGGCAAGGACTTATCCCCAAACCTGTTGAACAGATTATCAACATCAGTGAAATCATTAAAAATACGTTACTTATTAAGGCAGGGTAGGCCAGTGCCTACCCCTAACTGATAGTAAATTTCAATACCTATTGTGTAGAAGAGATTCCTATCAACCTTGAGGGGCACATTGGCAGGGAATCTAGGGGTATTGAGGCTCCTGAGCTTGTTGTTGTAGGACAAAGCGAAATTGGTGTCATTTGGGGAAGGAAGTTGAGGAAGTGTTGGGAGGACAGAGTTGGGGATGCTTTTGTATTGGAGGATGGCCGTGGCGGTCTTGTTGTCTACGGACACCGGAGCGTCCATAAAAGGCCTCGCCGCCATGAAGTATCTCCCGGGGGCTTGGTTGGCCCGGACCAGGACGTTCGTGGTCTGGCCCGGGGCAATCAGGATAGCGTTAGTTGTGAATGGTTTTGTGTACACTGCATCAACCTCGACTACTGTCATGTTATGACCAGAAATCGCAAAGAATAGCTCGTCATTGAGTGCAACATTGACAATTCTCAACAAATACGTCTTTCCAGACTCAACTTCCATTGCAAATGTGTCTGCAACAATATTTTTTTATCAGAGCAAGCATAACAATCGAGATTCGAACAAATATATAAATATAAATATATGTGACGAGTAATTAAAACAATTATTTGAAGTGATTACGTACGTTTCTCGGAGCACGGAAACAGAGGACCGGGCTTTCCATTGATGGTGTGGGCATCGGAGGCATTGGGAGGCAATCCCAAGCTGTTGCCTTGTTTGACAACTTGCTCCACGTCAGCATTCCACCACTCGCCGAGCACGACGGGAACTTCCAGGTTGGGCTGAGGGAAAGGATAGGGAGTCGCCGGAGCCGGCATGATCACAATTGCACCATAAACTGTGGCTCTTAGCCACAAAATATGTGCATGCCACCATAAGGTCCCTCTTTGCCCTGTCACATTGAAGTCATATGTGTAGCTATTTCCGGTTTGGATCGGACATTGTGTCACATAAGCCGGCCCATCCGCCCACCCATTGCGATATTGCTTCAATCCGTGCCTACACCAATTGATCACTTATCAAAACTGTATATTTTTTATTTATCAGCAAGCGTACAAACACTGACAATACGTTGTTTATGTACCAATGGATGGACATGTTGTATTGAGCTTTGTTGGTGACATTGATGAGAACTCTGTCTCCTTCTCTGGCATAAATGGTTGGACCTGGGAACATCCCATTCACAGTCACAATAGGCTTTGCGTGGCACAATCTACTCACATTCTTCACTTGGACCTAGCAAACACAAGGACTCGGTATTCGGTAACGATGATCACAACAAGAATCGAAGAAAAATGCAAGAAATCACAAGTACTTACATCAAATTGGTACTTCTTTATGGCGGCTTGAGCCGGAGAAGCCATGAAACCAAGAAGAAAATACAGGAGAAGAGAAGCTAAGCTGTAGCTACCCATATTGTTGATTGTTGTAGTATATAGTACTTGAGGTGTATGATGAGAGATATGAAGAAAATGGGGAATGTAGGTATATATATGGGGCTGTTTGTGTATGAGTTTGTTAAAGGAGAAGACAGACATTGTTGTTGTTGTCGTTGTTGTGATTAGGTGTGAAACTTGCAAGCAAAATTGTGATAAAGACAAGTTTTCATTGACTGCCGTAGAGGGTGAGATTGGTGTAAACTATGATCCAAGAACAAGTCTTTTCCAAAAGAAGAAAATGAGCAACAAAACTGAGGCATGAGAGGCCAACCAATCTCAGAAAATGCACTACTTTATTATAAGCTTTACCGTTAAGGAAAAGACATGTGTGTGATGTAACTGTAAATATATATGGATATTGTGAAGCAAGTGTTACCATGTATATATATACAAGGTTCCTTTGGAGAACAATGGAGAGAAAGCTAATTAAGTTACTGTTGCTGTTCACATGTCATTCTCAGTTGAACAGTGTTGTTGAAAATATCGAATGTTGTATATTATATATGGTTTAATTCAAGAATATTAATGAGCTTACTTCTAAGTCTTGGTTCTCGCCTGTTTTAAGGTTGTTTTGCTTCTATGTGAAAAATAAAACCAGGACATTTTGATAGTGGCGGGTAGTAACTATTGGGCTAAAAAATAATTATTGCCCAAGTGAATTTAATTCGAAGATCATGCATTAACGCTGATTTTTATGTTGTCTCGTATAGTCGAATTTAGAGTTGTCAATTTGTTTTTACTAGTACTAGGGAGAGAACCCGTGCGATGCACGGGTATGCATATAATTTTAGTTGATTTTATAATTTGTGTCTTATTTGCATACAAAAT
>JAYMTK010004845.1:0-10745 GCA_036897405.1 Pelargonium myrrhifolium | reverse complement strand
CTATCCAAATATCCATTATCCAAACGGATATATCCGGTAATTCCGGATCGGATTTCTGGATACCGAATTTTTTGCACACCCCTAATCCCTAAGCACCTGAATCTTATCAGTCCCATCACCAAATGATTTCAAAAATTATCAGACAGACAACAAACATGTGTATAACCAAAGACAACATTGCACAAAAAATATCACAAATAAACGACCAGTGATTGACCGAAAGAGAGAAGAACATTGCAAAACAACCACACCCAACACAACTCTAATGCTCTACCTACCCGACAAATCATGATCGCCTAGATAGGGCAAGGGGCAAGGGACACGTGCGTGCGGGAGCACGCCAACAACCTCAAGCGACAAACCACAAAGGTAACAAAAGGAAACAAGAATCAAAAGCTCCTTGTATAAGGAAAAGAAACCACATAAAACAATGGAGGGATACTAACTTAAACATCAGTAGGAGTGTCCATAGGGGACGACCTTGTTTTGCAAGTCAAACACGAAGAGAAGAAGGAAAAAAGGCCCGGATCGGATTCATAGGATCAATCATGTTCATTTTTCGCCTACAAATGATACAATTCTCTTCTTGGAATTCAAACTCTCTAAACTATATTTGGTACGCTGAAAAGAAAAGAAATAAAATACTCATTCTTATATTTGGTAAAAGCAAAAATAGCTGGAAATTCTATTATAGGATTTTTCTTACAAACAATTCATTCCTTAACTCAATCTAAGGAAACTAAATAAATATTTGAAACTAAATTAATGAAACATCATATATTTTTATTATATATTATAATTTGAAAATTTTATTATTTTATGTTACATAATAAATAACATATAAGCTTGCAACGCTGAAATAAATATATATAATTTCATAACAACACTTTTAATTATCATAATATATAATTATACTAAATTAGTACATTATGTTATTGATTAAAACCAATTAACATTACATTTAAATAAAGTAACGGCGGAAATTATAATTTGTTGACAAATAAAATTCAAAGACATTTATAATACGATTTAAAATAATAATAAAAAATAGATCAAAGTAATGTTAATATAAACATCAAGTTTCAAAACGATAACAATGCATAAAAAATAACATTGTTTTTGACAAATAATGTTGACAAGTCTACACATTATTAGCTTTTAAATCTTCTAATAATATTTGGTAATTATATTAAAAGTATTCCAAATGCTCTGCATGAGATGATCATTCAAAAGTTGAAATTACATGGAATGCTCATTTCATTCCACAAATTTGCACTTGCAAACCTTCCCTGTGTTGCATCCTAAAATGTTTGGAGAGAATTCAAAGAGATATGTATATATATATATATATTATGGGGACAGTTGTGTCAGCAAAGTGGGAGATGATGGATTATCCATCATGAATATGAGTCTTTTGGGCAGGTTTACGTTGGAGAAAACAACTGTATAGAAGAAGCTTCTTTGTTTTAAAAATACAAGTGTGATCTTCCAACTTCAATCAGATCCAACATTATTGGCATTCATTGCTGGTATCCAAACCACTGCCAATTTAATTTGAACAAACTACAAAAACAATTCACAGTGATTGATCTATAATAAAAATGAAGGCTCTACTTTCAAGTACAAACAATCTTACTTACTTGCATGTAGGTAAAGTCTAGTTTGACCTTGTGATTCATCCAAATTCCTAAATGTATGTATTCAATAATCAATAGGCAAGGTTATCAACACTTCACTCACAGTGATCTTCATCTGATACAAAAATACCTACCTCATATCATATACATCTTCATTCCATTCAGTTGTATATATATGATACATCTGCCAACTCAACAATCCCGTCACATATTTTCACCACTATTTACATTATCACCATTCTCCTCTGTTGAAGCTAACGAAAATGTCCAAACAGAAGCACAATTTTCATAACCTACATAGAACAAAACATATATACATATTTTTACACCTACGAAAGATAACTGCTTAGGAAACAACATTCTTCTACTATTGCATAACCACATCATAAAACACTATATAAGGGGGGGAAAGAGAGAAATATTATACCCAAAAAGGCAAAATCGTTACCCATACAAGTTCAAACAAATTTATTGTTGTGGGAAGAATAATTTTCCTGCTCATACTTAGAGCTTGTCACTTTAAGGCTCAATAATCAATTCCTTAAGCTTAAACTAGAATTCAGAACTTCTAATGTCTGACATCGCTGTCCTGCACAAGTATGGCCAGATCTTATTTTGCAGTTCAACAGATTCAAACAACTTAAACTACATTACCTTCGCTTTGATTTGATATCAATTTTAGGGAATCCATTGTCATTATATCCAATTCCATATTAACATATTGTACATAGTATACAATAAGGAATGTTTTAATTTAAAACATAATAAAGTCTGTGCTTAGTTCACTTGCAGAGTGAATTCTACATAATGTCTTTCGAGCTTTGAACTGAGTAAAGTCTGCATTTTTGTTAACAGTTTTCAGTTGTCAATCGTTAAAGTTGAATTAAGCACTAGATTTATTGCTGTAAATTTCTAAACAGTAATTTCATTTTGCTATACTTCACTCCAACTTAAGAGATTATGTTGTTAAGTGGAGGGCTTAATTAATAGCAAGTGTATCAAACTCCACACTCCCCCTCACATAGAGGCTAGCTCTGCATGTTGACCAAAAATTACACCGTGGGGCAACACAAACGTGCCACACAAGCCTCACTATGGAACAATGTTAAACTTTACTTCAACCTAAAACTTTAACCATTAACTTAAGAGCTCAACAAGTATATCCAGTGGCCTCAAACTTCACTCACTTGAAAGATCCTAGCATTATAAACCATAACACTATATCCAATGCCAAAACCCCAGTTAGGCTTGCTTACCCAGTCTTGTTTGCTTATGAAGTTAGTGTACTTCATATTTACCTAGTCTTTCTTGGGTGTATACTTGTCTCTACAAAAACTATACATACGTCATTACAAGTAGCATGTTGCAACTAAACACTCAAGTAGTTGAAACATGTCAGGTCAGAAATAGAAAGAGGGGCTGCAAGAAAACCAAAAACTTAATGGATACTGAATGTGCATAGGAAGGTAGAAAAATTGCAGTAATACAATTTAAACAGAGCATGCATGGGAAGGTAAAAATTGCATATGGAGATACCATTCAAAAGAAAATCATCGCTGCTCTCATCAGGAACTTCAAATCTTCGATGGCCAGATGATGATGCAGCCATGGGCAAATATGGATGAAAAGAAAAACCATTAACAGTGTCTGTATATGGCATTGGACGAAAGATACTAGTTAGAAATATAAGAATAACAGAACATATATACAGAGGTTTATCAACAATGATCAAAGAATTTAAAATATCAAGTACCTGATGCAGCTTGAAAGCCTGATGTCCACTGCCCAGTTTGAAGGTCATAAATATGAACAAAACCATCCTGAAATGAAAGATTGCAACAACAATTGCACTTAAGTACAAAATTAAAATTGGGGTACCAATTTCATCATGGCGTGATACTCAAACCACAAAACAAGAATACCGTCCACAAATGATACCTGCCCACCAGTACCAAGATGCCGGCCAGAGGGCTCAATATCAAATGATATCCGCTGGTTGGTATTTCCAGATGATCTGTATAATCTAATTATGGTTGCATAAGGAAACAGAATGAACATTTCAATGCTGCCAGTTATATATTGTATGGTAAAAACAAGATGGCATTAACAACAATCATAATTGATGTACAGAAACACAAAAAATTGGAATAAAACAAAAATTCCATGACAGGCAAGATATGTTGCACTGAAACAGACATGGGAAAAATATGGATACGATGACACACAATTTTCATGAGAACTAGGATTGCCACGTTAAGGATAAGATGTACAAAAATGATATATAAATGAAAAGGTTAGTAATATAGGCCATATTATTTATGTAAAACTCATCCATCATAAATATTTTATAAAGAAATATCAGTACCGTAAAAAACAATAAAAAAACAAAACCAGTGAAAGAGTTCTTCAAAGAGAATTTGTTTCGAAGAGAAATCATTTTCTTCTTTATTTAAAATTACACTTTTAATGTATATATAAGCGTGGAATCATTTATCCCTTTATTAAATTTTAAAGATTCACAGGCTTCAAAATGTAAAGGCAATTTATTTTGCTTCACAATCACAAAATTAAAAGAGAAATAATCTACTTCCTTAATAAATTTGCTCTATTTTTTTGTAGAAAGAATGTGTCCACCAGGATGCCCTGGGGTGTGCCAATGTGTGCACTAACATGTCCAATTAAAATGAAGGGAACAAGAAAAGGGGGACACTTAAAATAATGTGTCTGTCATACAAATGTCCTATAGGGACACTTGCAGCATAGCTACCTAGTGATGAACAATGATATCCAAATGTATTAATCGAATGCAAAGACTCTTTATTTGCTAGATGAACAGGGACAATGGATGATGGATTTTTTCCTGCAGAATCAGCAAATGACTAAAGAAAAAAAAATCCTTTGGGTGAAATTAACTAGCGTGGCAACATATCAATGCATGTAATAAAAATTATGATATGTTAGTGTTAAATTTCATAACGGGCTACACATAATGGTTTGGACTTCCATTACTAAAAGGTCAACCTTGTTAGTAGGATTTTACTTGCCTCATTTTATGTAGCCACTTTATCTTTTATTTTTCCAATGTGGGACTTTAGTCGCCACTTCAACAATCCCCCTCACGTGCGAGCGTGTCATTTTTCTTTTATCGGTGGACTCGACACGTGCACAATCGGGGGTCATTTTAAATCAACACTCCCCCCTCATGTGTAGGTATTTATCTTCCACGCGTGAGCCGTTGTAGACATGACCATCTACAAGCGGGTTGGAGACCACAGGAGGAGGCAACATAAACGGGCCACTTTTTGGGCCAAGGCTTGGATCAAAATTAGGTATGATACCATGTTAAATTTGATAATAGGGCACATATAATGATTTGGACTTTCACTACTAAAAGGTCAACCTTATTAATAGGGTTTCACTTTCAGGCCAAGGCCAGGATCAAAACCTGTTCTGATACCTTGTTAGAACCAACTCAACTAAAAGCTTAACCTGACAGTTGAAGGTCCAATTTTATATTTATACCTTGTTAACTATGAATACATGCTACACTGTTTGTTTAATGATGTATGACATATTCCAATAATTTTACACTATCTTTGAACTGTAGATTGAGTTCCTTTCCTTTAGCAGCGAACTTCAACTCAAGCATGGTCCAAATTACCAATTGCAGTAAATCATACTACCCCACAAATCTAGTATGGACTAATGAACCATACACAACCTCTCATAAGACAAATACATCAAAAATCATATCACCCTTCACCACAAAGATATAAATATAATAAGGTAAACAACAATGCCATGTCATAATCTTAACATTATACAAGAAAGCGCCCAAACTTGCTAACCGTTTGAAAAATGAGAATGTTCCAAAATGGTGGTCTTCCCTTCTGGGTCAAATTTGTCCCCAATTTAATTTTTGTTCCAATTTATTTCCCTCAATATCCATTATGTGCCAAATTGATCCCCAATTACACACATGACATGGTGACCGTATTGAAAGAAAAGGACACTAAAGGGACTAAATTAAAACAAAAATCAAACAAGCACGCAATTGAGTTATAGTTATCCATTAAAATAAAAGATGGGTTCTCACAAAAAGATGAAAAATACTTACTTGTACACAACTTCAACAGATTTGCGTATGTCCCAACACATTATATAAGGGTCCTTCAAAGAAATTGAACGAATGACACCCTCAATTGAATGCAAAAATGAAAGTGTACATGATGTCACCATATAACAATATGAAATAATTAAAATGATAAGTACATAAGAAAATAGGCTTTTTGCTCTGATCACCTCAGTTCATACAGGATAATGTACATAAGACACATACATAGTGAAGGGAGTAAAAATTGAATTGCAGAACAAACAAAGGATATTAACATAGATGCATTCTTAGGATACCCAAACAAACAATGACACTATGTAACGACAGAACACACGTGTAACCAGAGAAAAGATGGCAGTAGAGCATCCCTACTGATTTGGAGAAGGTTATGAATAGAAAAGGAGTGCAATAGAAATCTCCTAGTATATATACAAGTCAATAAGAAGAGGACGCTACATTAAATTTCACCCATACCCACCTCAATAAATTTGTGGGAGAGAAGCAACCCACTAGATCCAAAAAACCTAATGAGGTGTTATAACCTCATTAGCGGCTTAGCCTAAGCAAAAAATTTATTAGCTTAGGTTCCTTGCTCTCATATATGTATATATCAATTTCACCTAGTTTGTCCTGAGTCGAACAATGATTTAATATTTCTTATGGCTGATTTTGTACTATTTTTGTTCTTGTTTCTTATTTATCTTATAGAAAAAGTATATATGAAATTAGTACATGGTGTGACCGGTTTAGAAATTGAACATAAAAAGAAGAAAACAAGAACGCAAATGACAATTTTCCAGCATACCCTTTAGTCATTGGCAAGATATACCTTGGTACTTCGAAGATTTCAATATATATATATATATATATATATATATCTTGGCATCATTCGGTCATAGAATAGGTAAATCCGTAAATGGCATCAATCTATCACTACTCACTCAAATTTAATTCTCACAAAATGATTGAAACAAAATAAAACCGAACAGTGTCTTCACATTATTTTAAACCAACAAAAACATACCAAGACTATTTCTTTCATATATAATTTTGTATTTTATGCGCTTAAATTGATGTAGGTTGAATTTTAGGTAGTCAAAGATATATCTCTAGCTTTTACTCGCACCTCCCTAATTTCAAGGGTCATCAATTGTATAAACATAAAGGACAATAGAATTAAAAGAAAGTTTACAAGTAGACGGTCCCTTGTCAACTTGCTAACTCCTTTTCACTCCAAAGGAAAATTTTTATAAAAAGAAAAAATGATAAAAGACCCTTCGTTTGTTATGATTTTACTAAACCATGAAAGGGTAATTTACCTTCCGGCCTCCAGTGTATAAATAGTTTCCATCTTTTGAGAACTGAACCTGAAAGAAAAAGAAAATGCTCTGCCTTCATATGTTTATACCATAATCAAAATCTATGAAGTGCAGATAATTAGGTGAAGAATTGCATAGGATTTGCTTGCTATGCACAGACACACAAATTCTATCACATTATATAGAAAAAAAAAAATAAACTAGACTGTTATGACTTGGCTTGATTTCCAAATTGAACTTAAGTTGTTGATAGCTATGGCTTGAAGATAGCTTAGATCAGACATGTTTGTTATCATATTTAACTTCAATAATATTTAAAAAGTACAAGTTCATAACATGTATACATATAAAATACACATTTTTAATTAAAAAATTATGTGTCCTGACGTAGAGAAAAATCATGTGTTTGTATTGCATCTGTTTCTAAATTGAGCCTTCATAGATCAAAATTAGGTGAATGACAATGAATGTTCACTTACATGCGTAATACCACCTTCTTGACCATGTAAGACATACAAGAGTTCCATATTATCTTCCCTGTAAATTGCAGTGGTGTTGCTATAAGAACCTGTAGCTAGCATTCCGGTATGACTTGGACAGAAAGCAATGGCAGATATAATACCTGTATGTAAATAATAAACAAGCCAAGGACTATGTCTTTTCACCGTCTTATAAATCATGATATAAGTTATGACTCTAAGTTGGTAGTTAAATTATTGAAATATACCTGTCTGGCCTTCTTTATTTCCTTGAAGAGTTGAATACTGATGAAAATCCCTACCAGGGCGATGTATATCAAATACTCTGATGGTTTTGTTATATCCACCAAATATCCTCCAAAATAAACCAATAATATATGTTAAAATGTTGTTGAATCATGAGATAAGCTAAATCCAAAGACAATACTGAATATGTATAGATCCTAATTGAACGAAAGGTTCATACAAACTACAAAGTCCAGTAAACATATAGTACTAGTGACAACTCACACAAAGGTCAATTTTTTAAAGCATTTATTTAGGATTCACTACACCACCATTTCTTCCAAAAATTAGCTTCTTATCATATTTATTTGAGTTTACGTAAAAGACCCAATTTGGTCCTTGAACTTTTTTTAACCCAAAATAGTCTCAAAACTTTTGTGTTTGGATCCAATTTGGTCCCTGAATTTATTTTTTAAAAAACAAAAAACAGTCCCTAAACTTTCAAATATGAACCCAATTTGATCACTGAACTTTTGATATAAGCTCTAACAGCACATTGGGTCCAAACATGAAAGTTAAGGGACCATTTTGAGTTAAAAAAGTGTAGGGACCGAATTGGGTTCAAACACGAAAGTTAAGGGACCAAACTGGGTCTTTTACCTTGTATTTAAGAATTAGTGGTCCCTTTAAATCCAAAAGGAAAAAAAAAAAAAAAAAACTCTCAACAGAAATACTGAACTATGATACAAAAGAAAATGAGAATAAGACATTCTATTGTTCTTGAGTTGTCATTCATCTGAATGACAGTCAAATACAAGCCTCTAATTTCTGTTAGTGAAGCCTACAACTTAAAGTTATAAAACGTTTGCTTAGGGAAGGCGCTCAACTGCTGGACCCAAAATTGGAAGCATTGTTAACCCTACCAATTAAGTATCTGCGAGTATAACGCTACCCAGACACTACTACAAACTAATAAAGCAGAAAAATGGGTGAATTATGAAAGCCTTTAACAAAAAACTTTGCTCACTTAGTTCCTGCAGGATTGAATGCAACTGAAAAGGCAGCAGTGATTTCATCCACAGCATCATAAGCTCGGTATGTGCAACGTAGCTGAGATTTATGTCAGATGTCAATAAGTGAATGATCAAGTATCGTAATACACAAACCATAAATGGAGCACAAACTTGTTTACAGTATTGCTTTGAGTCTGAAGCATATAAAAATGGTCACCTAGAATATGCAAGTGCATGTAAGGGGTGGGATCCACCATACCTTCATAATGTGAAAAAGGAGTGGTGTAACAATGGAATGACCCATCCCCTATCTGTATATTACAAGTTTCATACTGAGTTTTCTTTAGGTTTCACACAGAAGCACTTAGCTGAAGTGCAAAAAGCAGGTAAGCATATCACCTGGCCTGATGTAGCATCCCAAAGATGAATTGGATGGTCGCGGGTAGTACTTGCAAATACACAGGAAACTGGATCTGAAATGTTTACCAAGTACCAAATTGAACTTTAGTTCACAAATCAAGTTCACCATAAGATATATACACTATGACAGGAGGATGAAGATTAACATTTTCACAATAAGAAAGTTGCAGATGCACCTGAAGCAGACATGTACGGGTACCAACAAGAATCATATATGGACTCTCCTTCACCCACAACGAGGCTTGCAGAATAGGAATCTGTAGCTTAAGGGTAACACCATGAGAAGAAAAAGCATACAATTTCAAAAAAAGAAAAAAAGAAAGACTAGAGAATACGAAATGGATAGTTTAGATGCCAAAAC
Source organism: Pelargonium myrrhifolium (assembly GCA_036897405.1). Classification (NCBI taxonomy): domain Eukaryota; kingdom Viridiplantae; phylum Streptophyta; class Magnoliopsida; order Geraniales; family Geraniaceae; genus Pelargonium; species Pelargonium myrrhifolium. Next base: position 1,177 of record JAYMTK010004845.1, on the reverse strand, counting down.
AATCAAAACTGCTTTATCAACAGCACAAGTTGGTCAAATCCCCCATTCTTAATATTCAAGAGCATTGAGTAATGAACTCAAAATTACATTCAAAGGCGACATTGTTCTTAATATCATGTAGTGCATAAATGATAAGTATATAACGCGTCAAATTTCACCAGAGCATTGACATTGTTCTCAAAATGATTGTTCAAGGCATGTTATGTAGCATCTAATTGGTTAAAAATGGGGTGCATAAACGCTCAAACAAACCTTCATCAGCAGCTGAAGCACATGCATTATTGTACTCGGTACTTCCATAATCTGGTCTGGAAGAAACAAAATATGAAGCAAGCAATCGGAATAGTGAAAGAAAAAAAATCTGAAAATAGGATTAGGAGCTAACAATGCAAAGACGCGTAGAGTGTTGTCCTCGGAAGTGGTAAGGAAAGAGGAGCCATCCGGAGACCTAGAGAGCAAAAAATGAGTGAGCGAGCATGATCATACATAGCAGGTGGGAGAGGCGAGGAATACCATTTGACGGCCTTGAGGAAGTTGTTAGGGATAGGGGCAGTCCTGAAGTGGTGAGTGAAATGGTAGGTTCTGTGCGGAGGAAGATGGAATTGAATAGCAGGGTAGTGATCCTGGTGGTTTGGTATGGGGGCTTCTGCAGGATCAATGGACAGCTCCTGGTGGTCCTCCTCGTGCTGCGCTTCTTCTCCCATCACTGACGGACTCTGCACTGCCCACTGTCTTCACTATTCACCACTGCACTTCAGAGCAACAGTTTTTTTCCTCCTTAAATAATTGGGGCAAAAACTCTACTCATACACTAGAATGAAAACAAGGGCAAATCACAAATAACCCCTTTTATATACTTAAAACAAACGGTCACCTCTAGTTTTAAAAATCAACAACGGAGTAACCATGTTATATTATAGTGTAATAGGTGGATTTCGTTAATGGAAGGTGAAAAAAGACCATTTTATCCTTGACCTTAGCATTGTTCATCTTCTTACTTGTTGTAGTTACTATTCATCATCTTTTTTATTCATCTTCTAGGGTTCCTTTCTTTAATATGATTTATGAAATTAATTATACCATTTTGTTTGTTTTTGTTTGGAAAAAGTACCCTACTGGTCCCTCTACTATCAAAAATGGACCGAAATGGTCCATGTACTTCATTTTGGACCAAAAT
>JAYMTK010004844.1:0-10746 GCA_036897405.1 Pelargonium myrrhifolium | reverse complement strand
AAAGGGCGTTTCATGGGTGTTTAAATTATGGGGTAATTTTTTTTTCTTTTGAATTCGAGTGATTTTAATGGTTGTGTGTTAGTGTAGTGTGTTGAAAATGATTTGTGCATTTTGTATTTGTAGTGCAGTGCATTCTGGTTGTGTGTTAGTCTAATGAACAATCCAGTAAACATCTTTCAACACAAATACAGAACGCACAAATCATTTTCAACACACAACCATTAAAATCACTTGAATTCATACAAAAATTACCTCATAATTTGAACACCCATAAAACGTCCTTCCTGAATTGTTCTTGGTTCTAGAGATTCTGACCATTGCTTTAATCCCACACTTGTAGTGCAACTCAAACCCTGACCCCTTGGAATTCCTCCTTAAGCTTGTTCTTGATTCGTTGCTCATCTTCGTAAGTGCCAATTTTGGAGATTGAGCTTCAACAAAACCCTAGCTATGGTGTGTTATGTGTTTTGCTGATGTGGACATCCTACGTGGCGCGAGCTGGTGACGTGACAGAGGGTAACTTGGCACAACAAGTTAGTTGGGTCAAAATGAAAAAAACAAGGAAGTTTAAGGGTTGAAAGCACACCGAAAAGAAGGTAAGGACTAAAAACAAAATTTGTGTCAATCCATAGGCTGACGTGGACATCCTATGTGACGCAAGTTGGTGACGTGGTGAAGGGTAACCGAGTACAACAGGTCAGTTGGGTTAAAAATAATAAAACAATGAAGTTTAAGGGCTAAAAACACACCGAAAACAAGGTAAGAGCTAAAAACAAAATTTGTGGCAATCCAGGAGAGGCATAACTAATTTACCATTTTTTTTAAAAGGTGAAACTCTTATTTGGTTCTTGAACTTTCGCATATATATCTAATTTGGTCCCTGAAATTTGTTTTGATCGAAAATGAACAGTGAACTTTCAAATGTGGTTCCCATTTAGTCATTGTCGTTAATTTCCATAATTTTTTCGTTAGGTGGAATGCCGTGAAATTTAAAATATATTAAATAATTATTTTTATTCAATTATTTTGCTGACATGATTGGTCATGTGATGACCATGTGAGTCATTTAATACAATTAATTAGACCTTCACTATATATTTTTTTTGAAGAATGAATTTAAATTCATTAAAATAGTCACTCAACAGATTATAAAGTACATTCAGAGATCTAGTCTACCTTTTAATCCAAGCTTGCATCATGGCCATCACCTCAAATTAAGAAGAGATGATGGTGGGTCTCAGGGGTGTGGTGGGTTATTTTTTTATTTTATTTTTTTTAACCTCTTGGACTTACATGAATTTTAGATTTGACCCCTTGCTGACGTAGCACACCCGCAGATATGGACGATTACGTGGCACACACTATGAAATGTTAGTAGAAAACCGGTTGAACCTAAATCACAATTTTTGCATGTACAAGCGGTTCTCACAACCCACGAAAATGAGTAGCCCGGCAAACAGCCACCACCTTCCCTGATGCACAACACGAATCACTGGTCTTCAGCAACCAGCGACTCTACTCCTCCTCCTCCATGAATTGGCGTCTACCGTGAGAGAGTTCAAATCCACTTCGCCGCTGCAGTAGACCACCCACGCCTCTTTTGCTCACAAACCCTAGGAAATGAAATGTAGACCTCTGACTTCTTCTAACCCTGTTACCGAGCGTCAAGTGAAGACGAAACTTTTATTTTAGACCGTCACTAAATTAGTTCCATGATAAAAAGTTGACGACTAAATTGAGGGTTGTATGTTAAAAAAAAAAAACCCCTAAATATTCCCACAATTAAGAGCAGAAGAAGACTGTCATTTATTGAGCCCAAGGCCCAACTGTACCAAGTTACGCATTGTGGCACCTAATTGTAGGGTATTGAAACGGAGCCAATCAGTTTAACTGCCAACGCCACATCATATGGATGGATATATGATAATATGATATCCACCTCAGTCTCAACCTTACGGAAGCATCATCTTCAATCAGTTGTTGTTTCAACTAAAATGAGCGCACAAACGCATTCTCATTGCTGCCTGCAAATCCAAGCGTTCCCTCTTCACAGCCCTACATTTTTCTTCTCTACTTCCCCTACTCCAAAATTCAATTTCACTGTCAACAAGAGCTATTTTGGTCTCCGGGGTCCAAATAGTAATGGCTTCAATCATTTTTGTACTCAGAAGAAGAGACGTTTTAGCATCAGAATTAGGAGCCAAGCTGAATCTGAAGACGACAAGATTCAGCAGCAAGCAGTGCGGAGGGCATACCCTTTTCACGAAATTGAACCCAAATGGCAGAGATTTTGGGAGGAGAATCGCACTTTTCGAACTCCAGATGAAGTTGATAGCTCAAAGCCCAAATTCTACGTTCTTGACATGTTCCCTTATCCCAGGTCTGAGCTTTCTTAAACTAAAACCTTCTATATTTGTTAACTGTTTTGTTTATAAGCAATTGGGAATTCATAAAATTGGAGACCAAGTTTTAGTGATTAATTAATGCAGTGGAGCTGGGTTACATGTTGGGCATCCACTGGGATACACTGCCACTGATATTCTAGCTAGGTTGAAGCGTATGCAGGGTTACAATGTTCTGCATCCAATGGGATGGGATGCTTTTGGATTACCCGCTGAGCAATATGCCATTGAGGTCTGCTTTCTAGTTATCATGTTTAGATTTCAATGTAGGTTATTCTTGTTGATAATTGTGCCTGACAGACAGGAACCCACCCAAAAATCACAACATTGAGGAATATTGAGCGCTTCCGCACCCAGGTAACATACTGTCCCTTTCAGTTCTTGCCAGTCTATCAAGTAAAATGTGTTCATGTCATGAAACCGGTGAAGACCTTCTAAGCTTACCACTCTAAACCTCGGTTTGTGTCGTGTTTGTTTTGGCATTTATAATGTGTTTTCATTACTCAAGTAACAAAAGTTTGAGTTGAAGAACTGTCCACTATCATATTTCTATTGAAGTTCACATGATTTCAAAACATGGATTAACCAGAGCTGGGGGTTGAGCACTCGATTATATGGTAAAAACTACTGATTAATGGACTAAGAATTGGATTACAAGAAAAATATCGTTAGATAACCAGAGGATCTTACTATGAATCAAGGGTTGTAAAATGCACTCCAGTCAATCTCCAGCATCTTGCTTTACTTCATTGCATAACTTGATGGAAATGTGGCTGTAGTTTGTTAGCAATAACCTTTGATGTCTTTATGGATTAGCATTCATTAGAATCTCTTGATATTATTTTTCTTATGTGTGTATTGCTCTTTCAATTTGGCAACTGATATGATTCTCTCTTCTTCTTTTCTTGGTTGCAGCTAAAATCTTTAGGTTTTTCTTATGATTGGGATCGGGAATTTTCTACTGTCGAACCTGAATACTATAAATGGACCCAATGGATCTTTCTCCAGTTACTGAAGAGAGGACTAGCATATCAGGTCCAGGAATTTCTTATGCCCACTCTTATATCCCCCTGTCATTCCAACTAAAAAGTAGACCTCATGATCAACTAATTGTTTATTCAGGCTGAAGTGCCAGTCAATTGGTGTCCTGCTCTTGGTACTGTCTTGGCAAATGAGGAGGTGGTGGATGGGGTGAGTGAGCGCGGGGGTCATCCTGTTATAAGAAAGGTATGCTGATTTTATGTTGCGTTATGTAAACCATCAGTTCAAGTGATGCTACTTCTGTTCTTATTTTTATTTTTGAATGGTTCTATAATTTTACAGTGTCATTGTTTATTACCAAGCAGCCAATGCGGCAATGGATGCTTAAGATAACTGCATATGCTGATCGTCTCCTTGAGGATTTAGATGAGCTCGATTGGCCTGAGAGTTTAAAGGAAATGCAAAGGAACTGGATAGGTCGGTCAGAGGGGGCAGAAATGGATTTTTGTGTTCTCAACAGTAACAGACAGGAAACAGACATAAAAATTACAGTTTATACTACTAGACCCGATACGATTTTTGGAGCAACGTATTCATCTTAGTCTTTCTTCTTCTTTTTTGGTCCTTTTCTTTTCTCCAATATTTTAATGGATTAGGCACCATATGGCATCATTCGTGATGGTTCCTCCTGAATTCTGATATATTCATATTAAATGTTTGTATGCAGCTATTTAGTTGTGGCACCAGAGCATTCATTGTTGTCAACAGTTGTTTCCGAGGCACATAGCAAACAAGTATGGTATCTGTTTCCTATATTCAATATTGTTTCATAGTTTTCAAACTATTGAGATTTATTTGAATCCCATAATTTTTTGTGATTTCTCTATGTATGCCTGAATCAAAATAGTATAGTTTTCGCAACAGGTTAAGCCTAACCTTGGCATATTTCTCTTTTACTATCAAACTACATCAATATTACTTATTATTTCCTTTTTTACATGGTATTGAAGCCTCTTTATTCTTGAAGCTTTCTAATTAGTCTTTCTCTGGCAACACCACTTCTGCAAATTCTCTGATTTTCTTTCTTTCAAACTTGACCTTTGTTTATTCTTATATTTCCTTACATCCAGAAAAAAGCTAGGCTATGCCATGTCTTGTTGGTGCCTTAGTTGTAAGCATTTTACCATTTATTTCCAAGAGTTGTATTTAGAATACTGCCACACTATGGCGGTAAAAGAGCTCCAAGTGGTTATACCCTACGGCGGCCTCACCAAACTTGGCAAACACACCTCCATATCATGATCATTGGATTTTGACTTCTCCGATCTATATTTTCCGTTGGATTTTACTCAATTACATGACTCTATTCTATTATAGTTTCTCTACAATGCTAGTTTATAATATGTTTTCTTTGATTTTTTTTTTTTTCTGTCTAGTTTTGTAAACTCAGGTTTTCTATCTCCTTTTAGTTTGAAGTGTGATGTTGAGATATAATGTATCCCATTATTTATCGGATTTTATGTTGATGTCTTACTTCGAATCTCTTAATTGTCTCCACAGATTAAGATTTGACTTAAGCCTATTTTCCATTTGAGTATCATTCAACTTTTGTATTCCCCTAGCTGAAGGGTTTCTCTTCTACTATTAAATTACATCTATATTACATATCAGCTCCCTATTTTTACACTAACCATGTCTAATTAGAATAAAGTAAATATTGAGTACAGGTGGAGGAATACAAAGACCTTGCAGCAAGAAAGAGTGACCTCGAGAGAACTGAGCTTCAGAAGGAAAAAACTGGGGTCTTCAGTGGTTTTTACGCAAGAAATCCTGTTAATGGGGAAGCTATTCCCATATGGGTTGCAGATTATGTATTGGGGAGGTTAGCACAGCACAAGCTTATTTCTTATTCCTATTCTTGTAGCATGAAATATGATGGTTGATTACTTGACATGCTATAGAAAGTTTGTTTTATTGACATTAGTACTTGGAGAGTTATTATGTAATATTACTGATCGATTATAACATTGTATTTGGCACAGTTACGGAACAGGAGCAATTATGGCGGTACCTGCTCATGATACCCGTGACCATGAGTTTGCTTCAAAATATGACATTCCGATTCTTTGGGTTGTGACGGCAGATGCTGAAAACTGTATTGATTCTGTAAAGCCTTATGCGGGCGAAGGCACTATTATAAACTCGTCAAATTTGACACTAGGGCTTGACATCAATGGCTTGTCTAGCAAAGAAGCTGCTTCCAAGGTCATTAAATGGGCTGAAAAAACTGGCAATGGGAAGAAAAAGGTGTTTTTATCAGTAAAAGTCAAGCTTGTTAATCTGGGGTTGGGTTGGTATAAGGGGAAGATGTAACTTACTTTGACAAATACCGTAAGATTTGTGCAATCTAATGCATGCCTTCTTTTCAGGTGAACTTCAAATTAAGGGACTGGCTTTTTGCTCGACAACGTTATTGGGGGGAACCTATCCCAGTTATTTTCCTGGATGATAATGATGAGAGCATTCCACTTCTTGAAACTGAACTGCCCCTTGCCCTTCCTGAGTTGGATGATTTTACTCCCACTGGAACAGGAGAACCACCATTATCAAAAGCGGTGTCTTGGGTATGATTTTTCTTCTCCTTTCTTCATCTCCTAATATGTTTCATCCATGAAATGAATTGCTGTGTTTAAGTTTGCAATATTCCCAAGTTTGTGCCACAAGTGTAACATTTTAAGTGATTGCTAAAGTAATGAACCTATATTGTTATTTTTGACTGAAAGCATATTTAATTTCCCAATAACCTAAACACTTCAACATTTTTCCATTGAAGAATTAAATCACCTAAAAGAGAAGCTCTCTGTTAACATCGGGGTCAATGTTCTAGAGCTTTGAATGACTCTTAATCTAGCTATGCTGACTGGTCTGCTTCCCCACAAATGAAGTAGCTAGTTATTTTTCCTTCATTAAATTTATATGCCCATGATTTTACAACTTTTATCAGGTAAAAACCATGGACCCTTCATCTGGGAAGCCTGCTAGACGAGAAACAAGCACCATGCCACAGTGGGCTGGTTCTTGCTGGTAACATGTTTGACTTCTTTTATTTGACATTTGTGTGTAACATGTATTTAATTCTTCTATTTTTGTTATTTTTGTTTAATGTTCTGCGCTGTCAAACATATCTGCTTTAGTGGATGTCTGAAATAATAGTTACTAGATATGTTCATTTTACTTTAGTTATATGATATATAGATTGTCATTTACCTTAAGTGAAATATAAAAGATGATAAAGGTGTCTATTTTGAGTTTAGGAGCATCTTAACTGTTTTCACTGGAAACATTTATCTAAATTTTCTTACTTCCTGTTTAGAAAATATTAGATGGTTAAATGGTAGGGAGTTGATGTGGAAGACAGAAAATGACTGTTGAAGAAGGCTAGGAAAGTTGTCAAGCTTTAATAAAAAATGTTGCTCTACAGAGAGTGCATGTCTCCCAAGGGTTCACATAGATGATCCCAGATAGTTGGGAATTGGGATAGTAAGGTTTATTAGATTGAATAAAAGCTCTGAAATTCCATGTGTCAGCTGAATCTCATTATACCGTGAATGATTCCAATAACTACAAGTACTCATTGTTTGCTTCATTTTCAATTTTTATAACACTCATCACTACTCTCTCTCTCTCTCTTCCCTGGGAAATGCTCCATTAGATACTATATCTATAATTTTTTCATGTTGTTTTCACATTATAGTGTTGTTGGTATAAGTTGGAATCCAAGGTCAATATTTTGATAATTAACATGCAGGACCATTTACATGTTCAATACATATGGATGAAAACTTCAATGTGATCTGAAATTATGTTTTTTACAAATCCAGGTACTATTTGAGGTTTATGGACCCAAGAAATTCCAAAGAGTTGGTAGATAGGACTAAAGAAATGTAAGAACAGCTTTCACCTACAGAATTTATGACCTTTTGTGCTCCTTTTTCGTCTGTGTAACGACTTATGTTCTATATACTCCTTGGTTTCTTATAAAAAAATTACTGCAGGTATTGGGGCCCAGTTGATGTGTATGTTGGTGGTGCTGAACATGCTGTTCTCCACTTACTTTATTCTAGGTTCTGGCACAAGGTTTGTGACCCAATCCTATCATTTTTATAGTCTTGGACTTAAAATGCTAGAGAGTTATTGGTTTTACTTTTCTACTAATGAGGAAAATGCATCTGCATATTAAAACATAGTATATTCTATCAGCATCGTTACCATTTTCATTTAATACCTTTCCATTATTACTGTCTTGTATAGCAAACGTTACCGTATCCTCGTAAGAAGCTACTTGGAGTTGCTATAGACTTGTCTTGTATGAGCCTATCCTTAGATCAGTTTAATGTGTGTGAAATGAACCTCATTCTGAAGGATAGGTGTTCTAGTAAATCAGAAAAAAAAAAAAAAAAAAAAAGCTGCACACATATATTCACATTGTACTTCCTTGGCTGCCCAAATTTGATTAGAATCGATTTTTTTTTTCCAGGTTCTCTATGACATAGGTGTTGTTTCTACCAAAGAACCTTTCAAGTGCGTCATAAACCAGGGGATTATCCTTGGTGAAGTAAGTAGAGTTGGTTGTGCATAGCAGAGTATAACTCCATTTTGCACGTCTCTAATGGTTGAAATGGCAGGTTGAATATATGGCTTGCAGGGACGCTGATGGAAATCTTCTATCTGCAGATTCTGCTAATGCATTGGGTGATCTTTACCAAGAAAGAATTCCAGAGGAAAATGTAAGTTCCTTGTAGACACATCCTTAATTTGGTTATGGCATTTGAGAATATTATGATTTCTCCTCATGCAGGTTATGAAATCTGGGGAATCTTTCGTTCTGAAAGACAATCCTAATATTCGTTTGATTGCTCGTTCTCACAAAATGAGTAAAAGTAGGGGAAATGTTGTCAATCCTGATGATGTTGTTTTGGAGTATGGTGCCGATTCTCTTCGCTTATATGAAATGTTCATGGGACCATTTAGGTATACCTTCCTTTGAAAGTTTAGAGCTTAGCATCCTGATCAATTTATCAATTACACCCCACAAGTGCGAGAACATCATTAATATCAACAAGGAAATAAGGATGATAGGCTCTTTCTTACATAGTGTTTCTTTTCATTTTACTCTACCTCTAGAGAGTCAAAAACATGGAATACTAGCGGGATTGAAGGTGTTCATCGGTTTCTGGGAAGAACGTGGAGGCTTGTTGTTGGTTCGCCTTTACCTGATGGTACATTCAAGGATGGTGCAGTAGCAACTGATGATGAACCTACTTTGGAACAACTTCGTTCTCTACATAAATGTATTGCCAAGGTCGTATCTCAATTGTTTTAGCTTCAACTTTCTTTTCTTTATAATGTATTTCATTTTCTCCCATCTCCTTTATAGGGTTGTTGTATTGTGAATGCATTTTGGTGGCATATAAATCTGAAACCATCTCTTTTGCCAACGGTACGTTTCTTAGTTTATGTGTTGCACCTGCAGGTAACAGAGGAAATTGAAGGGACACGGTTCAATACTGGAATTTCTGCAATGATGGAGTTCATTAATGCTGCATATAAGGTATTGTATGTGTTGAGTATTGAATCCCAACTACTGTATATGGCTCGACCACTAATTCCCATACCCAAGTATCCACTTAGGTTTATTATAGCTAGCTTCAATTATAATTTCTCTTATATTTCCCATCTTTTCTTGTTTCAAGTGGGATAAACAGCCAAGGTCAATAATTGAAGCATTTGTATTGTTGCTTTCACCATACGCGCCTCACATGGCTGAGGAGCTTTGGTCTCGCCTGGGACACTCAAATTCATTGGCATATGAGCATTTTCCTAAGGTACGGATTCGTCTCTTCTTAGTTGCATTGTGTAATGGCCTTAATACTATCTGTAACTCCGAATTCCTACAATTTAAACTTACTGGGTCACAGGCCCAACTAAATGGGGCCAAGTACTGGTTCCAGTCTTTTTTCTCTATTACACTCAATGCAGGTTAGTATGGTATCTTCAGTTGTTCTATTTGCATGAACTGTGAAGTTATCACTATAATAATAGCCATACATACATACATACATACATACATGTTCATTAGCTATTGCATGAAATAGCCCCTTTTAAGATAAGTAGGTAACATTTGTTGTGTCTTTCAATGTTGCAGGTGAATCCTGCTTACTTGAAGGACTCTACCGTGGTCCTGCCAATTCAGATCAACGGCAAGACGAGAGGTACCATCCAGGTAGAAGAAGCATGCACAGAAGAGGAAGCTTTCAGACTAGCTTCACAGGACAAGAAACTGTCCAAGTATCTTGAGGGGCAATCTATAAAAAAGAGAATTTATGTTCCTGGGAAGATCTTGAACGTTATCTTGGACCGCAAAAAGGCCCAGGTTGGTCTCAGTTAGTGCATTGTACTATTAGTAATCCTGAATTGCAGCTAGCTCAATTGAATGTTCAGGGACAATATAGGGAAGGAAATCCAAGTTCTTGGTACCTATAGAAAGATGTTCATAGCAGAGATGCCTGTGTATAATTGATGAGGACATTTAGAGGATACATTATTTGATGGTTTTAATCAAAGGTTGATTTATCCACCCATTTACAGATACAATTGTGCCTGTCAAAATATGTAATGTCCAAACTCCAAACCAATTTTGTTGGGTTGAGTTGATGGTTATTAATGGTATTATGAGTGGAGTGGAGGTTGGAGATGCAGTTGGTATATATATGGCCGTGCCTTTTCCAATTTAAAGCAGAGAAATGGATGGCTATTGGCTATTGGCTATTGGCTATTGCTTTATCACTTGCAGTAACTGGCAGTATATGCCACCGCCACCATTAACCAACCATTGAATATCATCATCTGATTGATACCTCTCTCTAGTACACTATGTATATACTTGTATGAGTTGTCACAGACTATAATACAACACAGACTGCTACAGATGAAGAGGATAAAGTAAATCAAGAACCAACCATATTTACACCCACTTCCTGCCAGAAAGTTACTACTACTTAGTCCTTAGCATAATCAATTAATTGGTTCATACTACGTCCGTTTTAAAATAAGTATCGTGTTAATGATTTTTACAAATATTAAGGTTTTGTTTGGTAAGTCTACTTCACATCTATATGAGATGTCTATAGACATTTTTTTTATAAAAATTATCTGTTTTCCATGTCTAAATCATGAATGTCTATAGACATGTATTGGATATAGACAATTTTTTAGTATTTTTCACAGGAGCTTGATACCTCTTGTGAGAATACTGTTCAAGTCTATATCCATTTTATACCCACAATACCCTCATTCTCTACTC
>JAYMTK010004843.1:0-10747 GCA_036897405.1 Pelargonium myrrhifolium | reverse complement strand
TTGACATGGAGCGCACCTTTGTATGTGGCGCACGGTTGATAGACATGGAGCACGCCTTCCGTTGAAAGTTTTGGAGAACGCCCCTAGGATCGCCAGGTGGCAATCCTGGGGTTACCATGTAGTAATCCTGAGAGTTACCATGTGGTAATCCTAGAATCGCCAAGTTGATTTTCCATTCCAATTTGTTTTGCCACTCCTTGGAACATTTTGACTATCCTTACTTGGGATTGACATGGTTGATGCATATTTTGGTTGATGATCGATCGGCCAGCGGGCGTACGGACGAACATGCTATTTGTTTGGGCATGCGCGACGATCATGGTGCGACATGGATGCCGACATCTTTGGTTGTTGTCAGGAGTCACCTTATACTATGAGGTCATGTCCGAACTCGGTCATGTGTTATGGACACGTGACTTCCGGTGGATTTCAGAGTTGATACACTTGATGGCGTGACGTTAGGGCGCCACGTGTTACTCGATAATTCGTCAGATAAACTTGTGATTTTTTTTGGATAGATTCAGGTATTTTTCGAAAACCTATATACAGTCGTAAATTTTAAAAATTTACTTGACTGATTGACTGAAAAAGATTTTTTTTTTTTTTTTTTTTAATCAAACCAATGATTTCCTTGTTTGAAAAAAATTCCTTTTTTGCATGACTTAAATATATGGTAAAAAAACAAAGCATGTCTTGATGTTAGTCCTTTTTTCTTGATCCTACTTCAATCAAATTTGAATAGTCAATCGTGCCATTAAATGAAATTGATCCTTTCCAATTCCTTCCCCAGTTTAGCAATATTATAAATATGGCCATCGAAAGACATAATGTACTGATTAATGTGTTTTTATCATTTTTATTCTTTTTTCCGACATATATAATATTTACGAGAATAAAGAGTCTAAGTCACCTTAAATTTGATTGAGATTCTATTTTTTGTACTAAATTATTTTACTTCTAATTTACTGCCTTTTTCGTCTATAGTTTACATATGTCCCTACTCTATATTTTATAATTTGCTCTCACTAAACTTTCTCATAGATTTTTATAATATTGGTTTAAATTAAACTATAACTTCGGAACTTCTATTAAGTTTGACCTAGACTGGGGTGTAAGGATTGTCCAAGTGTCGGATGGTCTAGCAAAGTCACAGTCTGACTTATTAGACTGGGGTGTAAGAATTGAATAAGTGTGGGACGGTTTAGCAAAGTTACATTTAGTTCAATTTAAGATATATATTTTTGAATTTATTATAAATAAATATTGTCTAACAAATACTTTATCTTTACTAAGTAAATGTTATGTATCCGTCCATGTTTGTAGGAAATTGCCAATGTTCTCTTAGCGATTTTCGCATCAGCCAAGACGAAACCTGAGCTCGAGTTGGAAAGAAACCCAAACGTCACGTAACAATCACCAACAATTGTCCTTGCATTATTAAAAAGACATGTGGGCCAAGTGGTTAAACACTTGTGTTTTTTCTTTGAGGCCTCAGGGTTCAAGTCTCCTTGCCAACGGTATGGGGTGAGATTTATAGGTTTATGGGTACTAAAATATGTGTGATGAATGTGTGATCACCAACCAAGGAGAACCTGTGATTCCTCCATATTCTTCCATAAGCTTCAAGTATGCATGGGACACTGCCTTTCCATTCAAGCCAGCTTCAGGAGCAGTCTCATGTTCTTGAATATAATGTTGTTGTTTGTGAAATTTTGATGTATTATCTATCTATCTAGGCTAAACCACCTTGTAGATCCCTCAATTATCAGAAATCGACCAGTTTGGTCCCCCAATTAATGAAACTACAAAAGAGAACCCCCAATTATCAGAAATCGACCAAGTTGAAAAATATTTTTCGTGCCACGTCAGCAAACTGGGGACCAAACTGGTCAATTTTGATAATTGGGGGTTCTCTTTTGTAGTTTCATTATTTGGAGGATCAAACTAGTCGATTTCTGATAATTGAGGGTTCGTTTTTGTAGTTTTATTAATTGGAAGACCAAACTGGTCGATTTCTAATAATTGGTGGACCTACAAGGTAGTTTAGCCATATATCTATATATATATATATAGGTCTCAAGCTACCACTATTTCAATCATATCTTAATAAAAAATTTAGTCATTTTACGTGTCAATAGTTTTATGAATCTTTTATTACAATGCAGGAAAGAAATTTGGTTGTCATTGGACTTTCATTTGACCTAAAATGGTTGTTGAACTTTCAATATTGACCCAATTTGGTTCCACTGTCAAGGACTATTTTGAGTCAATATTTGAAAGTTCATGGACCAAATTTGGTTGAGCAAAAATTTATAGACCATTTTGGATCAAAAAAATCCAGGAACCAAATTGGGTTCAAACACAAAAATTCAGGGGCTAAATCGGGTCTTTTACCTTATTGTTGTACTCGGCAGACTTGCTCTCCATGCATGATAGAAAACTATGGAAATATATTGCGGAAAGAGTTAGTTTCCTAGTTTAAGTAGGTTTCATCTTCTTTGTAGCTTGTATATATGTTTGCTGCCTTGGCATAAATAAAGTGAACAAGAGAATGCTTTCTCATTCAATAATTTTCTCATGGTAGAGCTGATTTTGATTCAGATTTGGCCCAAAGTTGGCACGTTTGTGCTGCCTTCCCCCTATGGTCTCCGGCCCGTTTACAAATTGACATGTCTACAAATGGTCCACGTGTTAAAGAAAGATACCTACACGTGAGGGAGAGTGTCGATTTTAAAGTCCTAATTGTGCACATGTCGAGTTCCACCGATAAAAGATAAATGTGAGACTCGCACGTGAGGTGGAGTGTTTAAGTTGGTGATTTATGTCTTACATGGGATAAATATAAAATAGAAATGCATATAATGATGCCAGTGAAACCTTACTTTTTAGTCTCGGGCATGCTCCTTTATCGGCAGAGACTTCTGAGGATCAAATCTACTCCAACTTGTTGCAACTCTATTTGTCATCTCACTTTGTGGAACATATTGTTGGACCGCAATAATATTATATTGTATCTCTAGCTAGTTCTTGTGGCTTGCAGTCTTGTTTTCATGTACTATTTTGTTCCGTTCTTGAGAACCTTAATAAAATTAATACTTTGTCGATTAAAAAAGTAAAAGAGGTCGTGAGCTATACAACATTGGTTAACTATTTCCTTTTAACTCAAAATCTTCGATTTATTGGAGTTGATCAATCCACGACATTCCACTAAGAAGATTATGTGTGCCTCGCTATTGAACTATCCCTCTTTTGTTTTTTCTTAACTATTTTTGTTTATTGCGAAATTGGGGTAATTACAGTAAGCACCCTAAAGTTAGGGGTAAAAACAGTTGGCACCCCTAAACTTTGATCTGGAACTTTAAACATCTCTAAAATATCAAAATATCTTTCCGTTCGTAAATCCGTCCGTTAACAATGAAAATGACCAAAATGCCCCCAACCACTAAAAAAAAACAAATACTCCTCTCCTACCCTCATTAATCAAACACTCATCTCTTCTCAAACCCTCTCAAATCCTCTCAAACACTCATTACCTCTCAAATCCTCTCAAACACTCCTCTCCTCTCAAATCATCTTGTCTCGCCGGAGAAGATGGTTTGGCCGTCGAAACTCACTGGAGATGATGCTTGGTCGTAGCTTTCGCCGCCGGAGAAGAAGCCTCCGCCTTGTCGTGACTTCGCCGGCCCAGATCTCACCGGCTCGAAGCCTCATCGCCGGCACAGATCTCGCCGGCTCAAGCCTCCTCCGTTGCTCGTTTTCGTTGCTCGCCTTCGCCGCTCGCTTCCATTGCTCGCCTTCGCCGCTCGCCTTCATCAGATCCGCCACCTCGTCGGCATCTCCTTCAGATCCTCTGGCTATTTGAATAGTTAGTTTAGTTAGGGTTTAGTTTGGTTAGGGTTTTATTTTATTTTATTTTATTTTTGGTTAACACCACCTTGGAATGGTGGGGGGTTTGGCCAGACCCCTACCTATTTATTAATAATAAATAATAATAAGTACAAATAACGGAGGGGGACATATGAACCTTACCTCCTAAAAAAAATGCACGTATACAAAATGCTATATGAATGCTTGCAAAATAAATTACACATAAAACCTACCTCGTCTAATAGTAACAGTACCATTACAATCATCAGTAACAATACTACTAAATTCACTAGGAAAATCTGCAATAGAAAAAGAGAAAATCTGCGTGGTGAGACCAAAACCTGCAAGCCAGTCTGCTGCCCGATTAGCCTCTCGAAGGACATGCCTAACGGGAGTACCACCAAGCAACCTGCGACACTGACGAATCAAATATTCTAAATGCCAAGGACATCCAACACCATTCATCATCACATCAACCAACAGAAGAGAATCAGACCGAATTTGACCCAAAATAATACCCTTCTCCAAACAATAATCAAGGCCAATTTTGAGAGCCATAAACTCTGCAAAGTTATTTGTACCCGGTCCCAAAGCTGTACAAAAGGCCATAATAACCGACCCCATATGATCTCGAACAACACCACCTGCAGCTGCTTGACCCCCCTACTTGCACCATCTATATTGAGACAAAGAATGCCCCTATCCGGCTTAGACCACGCAACCAAACGGGGGGTTTAAATCTCACATGAGGTGAAGCAATATTAAAAGAATTAAGCATATTGCACTCTACAATGGACGGAATTTTACGAATCTTAAAAGTAGGGAAAAGAGAGACTAACCAATGAGTGATACGCGCAATAATCACCGAAACCCGACACTTTGCTCCATTAAAACGAGCATCATTCCTAGCCTTCCATATTTCCCATAAACCACAACCAACTAAAATAAGCCTGAAGTAACCCATAATCGCAGAATGCTTCAAATTTAACCAAAAGCCATGCACAAGATCATGAAGATTATTGGGAAAAAATAACCCAATCCAAGTACCTGCCCAAAGCCAAATCTGCCGAGCCAACTCACCGGTTACAAACAAATGATCAATACTCTCAATTCCATGTAAAGAACAACACTCACAACGTGATACTAAAGGAATACCAAGTGACAAAACAACCTTGTCCACAGGAACAACACCGTGCATTAAACGCCATAAAAAGAAACTAACCCGTTTCGAAAAAACCGAGCTCCAAATCTCCTTGCACCAAAGAGACCGACTAGCAACACCATGGTCCCCGTGGCCCAACCCAAAAGCTCCTGTAGAAAAAGAACCATCTTTGGTGATGGTGTAAATAAGTCGGTCCGGCTCGGCATGACACAAAACCACCTTGTCCAAAGCTTCAAGCCTCTCCAAACCACCCGGCACATGCTCCACTTGACTCTGCAACTCCGGTGAGCCCATCACCTCAGCTACCGTGAGTGAGTCCCTATGAAACAAATCAAAATCACCCCAATGATCACTCCAAAAATTGACAGTACCTGCACCAAGTTGCCACTTTGTGTCATGCAATAAAGATGGAATTAATTCCACAATGTCATTCCACAGAGGCGAGCCCGATCCCGAACTAACACCAAGCGGATGGCCATATTTAGATCTCATAAAACGCGCCCACAAACTAACTCCACAAATGTAAGCCCAAGCAAGCTTCCCGTGTAAATTAGAACGAAGCTTCATCAAATTACAAATTCCAAGCCCACCCTCCGAAGTGGGACGACAAACATTGTCCCAACTCACCCATCGACGTCTAAAATTAGATCCTGAATTCCATAAAAAACCACCCATTATAGAGTTGAGTCGATTAATTATAGCTTTCGGGACCTGACAACAAGACATCACGTGAATCGGGATGGCACTTAAGACACTCTGAAGCAAAATAATGCGCCCCCCGCAGAAAGTAAATTACTAGACCATCCCGTGAGACGAGCCTGCACCTTATCTATCAAAAATTGGCAGTCCATGATACGAGGTTTTCGAGCTGCAATTGGGACTCCAAGATACCTCATTGGAAAAACACCATGTACACAACTAGTCCAACGTGCAACAAGTAAATTACGCGAGTTCGACATTGTACGCCTAGTATAAAATTTGGACTTGTCCAAATTAATAAGCTGACCCGACGCTTCTTCATAAACATGTAACAATTCCATGAAATTAGTAATCGACGCACGCTTCCCATTTAAGAAAACAATAGTATCATCAGCGAACATTAAATGAGAAACGTGTAACGGGTGACCCCGACAAAAATAAGGTCCAATGGTCCCAGATTGAACTCGGGCCTCAATATTACGACTTAAAATGTCCTGACCCAACAAATATAAAGCCGGAGACAACGGATCACCCTGTCTAACTCCCCGAGAAGCCTTAAAGAACCCGTGCTGATTACCATTAATTAACACAGAATACCAACAATTTTGAACACAACTTCTAATCAGGTCAATGAATTGATTCGAAAAACCACGAACTTGCAAAGACCGCAACAAAAAGGACCACTCAAGGCGATCATACGCCTTAGACATGTCTAATTTAATTACGACATTATTACCTTTAATCGGATCATTGATGTGACGAACAAGTTCAGAGCAAAGTGCCACATTTTCTTGTATGCTCCTCCCCCGGACAAAACCGGCTTGATTCGGCAATATGAGCTTGGGAAGTAAGTTCGAGAGCCTATCATTAATAATCTTGGCAATCACCTTGTATAAAAACCCACACAAACTAATGGGCCTATAATCAGCAAAAGAATTAGGCACGTCGACTTTAGGGATTAAAACCAACAATGATGAAGTATAGCTTTTAGGGAGGACTGAACCCATGAAAAAAGCACAAATAGCCTCGACAATGTCATCTCGAATAATTGACCAACAAAACCGAAAAAACTTACCTGTAAAACCATCCGCTCCCGGGGCACTATTTGCGTCAAGCCCACAAACAGCTTGCCAAATCTCATCATGAGATGGAATGGCAGTCAATAAATTATTATCCTCCACACTAACCATTGTAGGCACAACTGTGAACAATGAATCAATATTCACACCACTTGAGGTAGTGGTCAAAATATTAGAGAAATGGCTCACTGCCATATTGGCTAATACACGTTCCTCAGTGATCCAATCCGTCCCAACTTTAACACGGATCGCTGATTTTGCTTGTCGATTTTTCAACGAGGCATGAAAATAAGAGGTGTTTTTATCTCCCGCCATAAGCCAATTTACTCGCGCCTTTTGCTTCACCATCTCCTCCTCCATTAATAAAACCTCATCAAGTTCGGATTTCGCTCTCAACAAAGCATCCCAATGCACTTGCGAGTAGCCTGAGATTAAATTCAACTCCGCCTTCAGTAAATTATCTTTGGCAAGCGCTATTCGACTTCGAACATCCCCGAATACCTCCCAATTCCATTTTTTGAGAATCCGACGTAAGTGATGAAGCTTGTGATGAACCCGAAGCAACGGATCCGCCCAAATACCACAATTCCAATTGTCTCGAACAAGAGACAAAAAATTAGCATGCGATGTCCAAGCATTATTAAAGTGAAATCTGCTCTTGCGACCCGGTTCCGCACCAATTTCCACAAGAAGTGGACAATGATCCGAAACCGTTTGAGACAAATGAGTAACTCGAATGGACTGAGGAAATGAAGCCGAATAAAGGACCCTGTCGAGTCGGGACCAAATCCGCCTAGTTCCTTGCTGGTTGTTAGTCCAAGTAAAACAGGACCCCACAAAACCAGCATCTAACAGGCCTAAAGAATGTATCCAATCATTAAACTCCGACGACGAGCCAATATCAAATCCGGTACCCCCAATTTTCTCTTCCGTACAAGTGTACGTGTTGAAGTCCCCAACAAAAATAGCCGGCCTAGATCGATCAAAATTTGTCGCTGCGAAATGATCCCAAAGCTCCATTCGTTCCACTCGAGAACAACTTGCATAAATAGCGTGCAAGTCAAAGAGAATAGACGGACCAATGGAAACTGAACAAAACACAGCCTGTCTCATACCACCCATAACTGAAACCTGACAATCCACATTAGATAAGATCCAAATATGAGTATTAATCGGATACAAATGATGGAAGCTACTAAAACATAAAGAATGAGCAAAACTATTCAGCATAGCAACATCATGCTTAGGCTCAAGAATAACCATAAAAGCCGGTCTATGGGACCTAATAAAATTAGACAAAACACGGCGTTTCTCGGGGCCTCTACACCACCTCAAGTTCCAGCAAAGGAACTTAATCATTTACACTTCTTGAGTTTTTGAATAGTCTGCTTAGCAGCAGTACGATTCGATTTCCTTAGCTCGGTAGAAGCTGACGGAACATTAGTAGCAACAGAAGCAGTATTAACAATAAAAATAGAGTCCGAACTATCACCAGACTGGGTTGGTAAAGAATCATCATTAGACTCAGAATTTTCAGAAGACTGAACATGTAAAGACTCAGAATATGCAGAAGACTGAACACGTAAAGCCTCAGAATTATCTTGAGACTGCACATAAGTATTAAGAGACTGAGAATGGTCAGAAGAACTTATCTGAGGAGACGGAACGACGGTATCATGAGTGTTGAGAGTTACGACTAGAGAATTAGCCTCCACCAAAGCCCGAGCTCTCGCTTCAGCCTCGGCAGCCTTGTCAGCTCTACTACTAGACCCATCTTGCTCAACTAACTCATGTCCCGTCATGTTTGCCAACCCGTTCTTCACATTTAGTTGCTGCTCAACCATGAGAGAACCCGACAGTAAATTAACATCCTCTATAACGTTATGGACTGAATCGAGACCTTGTTGAGGAGGAGGAACTGTGTCAAGAATTAACTCGCCATCCAAAGCTTCCAGAACAGCAAAAGCATTTCTTGTTGCAACAATAGGAGCATCATCAGTACCTACCACAGTAGTTTTATCACTGCCCATCAAAGGAAGTGATGGCTTAATAGCCACTGTAGTAGTTTGATTATCAGTAGCAATAGCAAGAACCTCACTTGGTAACAAATTTTCAGGCGCTGTTGAAACTTTGTCTTGACCATGAGTCATAACAACCACATGCTCTTTAGTAGTAGTAGCTGCTTCAGCAATTAAATCCATAACATGAGACCCAATATTTGTACCAGTTTCAGTAGCTTCTGTATACTTGCCATGTTGATTACCAGCTACTTCAAAAGTTGGATTATCTACCAAATTAACAATAGCATCTCCACCATTTAAACTCAAAGTGTTTGGCCGAGAATCATCCACCACCAAAGCACCATTTGACTCCTCCATGATATGTGTGGCAGCAAGAGAATGAGGGCCACCAACATTAGTCATTTGTTGAGAAATAGTCACTACAGCCACCTCAGTATCCAAAGGCAAATTTGGAGCCAATCTAACAGTATTCTCAACATTCAAAGAACCTTGACAAGTATGGGATTTTGCAGTATCCTTCACAATAACATCATCCTCATTAACCTTTCGGGATATGTTAGCAGCCGGGGGCGCTTTCGGAGACGCCACATTGGAGGCTTTAACCCCCTGTTGCTGATCATACTTTTTCAAAAACTTCCGACACGTCGATTTATCATGACCATGAATGCGACAGTGTAAGCAATAGGGAAAATCAGTTTCCTTAAACACTTTTTGCCAGAAGCCATTGCTCTTGTCGGTGCCTACCGAAATCCATACCCTTGTCTCCATGGGGACGGAAACATCCATGTCCACACAAACACGAGCGAACATGGGATGGGAAAGAGATCGAGTTCGATCATCAGCTCGCAAAAAGGTTCCGAATGGTTTAACAATTTGCTGCAAACATGCAGTAGCAAAGTAATGCAATGGGAGATGGGGTAACCTTAACCAAACGGCGACGCGAGTCGACTCGGAGCATGTTGAGAAGGAGGGCGTCCACTTGAACAATCGAAACAAGCAATTCTCAATCACCCGTTGATCTTGTGTCCAAGCTTTGATGAAATCATTTTCGGAGAGGAAACACATCAATACATGGCGCGGGTCGATGAGTCCCACAACCGGTGCGTGCTCGAGCCTCCATGATTTGACAATGTGATCACGTATGGCGTTGATCGAAGGTCGGGAGCGTGAGAATTTGGCCACAAGTACCCACTTGAGGAGGCTCTCGGCTGCCTTCTCTTCCTGCACGGTGAAGTGCACTGCCGGCAAGCCATCAGAGGTGGTCGATGGCGGCTTGGAGGTCACTGCGATCTCAGGCAAGTTCACGTCCATTTGTGGCCGACGTGCAGCAGCTGCGAAAAACCCTGGTGCAGGTACGGTTGCAGATGGGATCGCAGATGCGATCTGTGTGTTCTGCGCAGAAACTGGTTGCGCAAGTGATGAGGACGTTGGTTGTGTGGGGAGTGGATGTTGGGTCGGTGACGACACAGGGAGGGAGGGGAGCGGCGGGAAGACGCCGGGGTCAGGCGGCGATGCCGGAGCGGCCGCCATGCTGGCCAGAAAAGACGCATGCGGCAGAAAAAGGTACCTGTACGCAAAACTGCTAAAATCGCCTCTTTCCACGTCGATGCAGGTCAATTAATTCTCTGGTTCTTTTTATACTATTGCAAATGGGATATTGAGTGAAATTGCTGACACTTTTAAACTTTTGAAAAAAATAAGTAGTAGTGATTCTTCTTTATCTGCCATGGCCTTAATAATGTTAGACAAGTTTGATAAGTATTGGTCGGATACAGAAAAGATCAATCTGTTTATTTTCATTGCCCGTGTCTTTGATCCTAGACACAAGATGTTGTTTGTTAATATGTCATTTGATGTATGTATCCTTCCAAAGCAGGGTCACTTTCACAAGATGTTGAAACTTGCCTATATGATATGTT
>JAYMTK010004842.1:0-10749 GCA_036897405.1 Pelargonium myrrhifolium | reverse complement strand
GTGGTTCTGCTCAGGCGTGGTATCACAACATGATTGATGGATGCATCGACTCATGGGAGAAGTTTAGGGGGCTATTCTTCAACAACTTTTGTACAACCGGAGATGCAAAGATGGACCAAATGCAGTTGGTCAACATCATAAAGGGGGCAAATGAGACCCTCAAGTCTTACGTGGAAAGTTTCAAGAAGGTTGTCCACAAGTGTGAAAAGGTAACTGAGGAGATAGTTTGCATTGCCTTCTAAGGAGGCATGAGATCCCAAGACCTCCAACAAACCCTCATGGCAAAGAAACCCAAAACTTGGCAACTCATAGTTCGATACGCTAACGAAAAAATGCATGCTTACGCAAGCAAGGTAGATGCGAAGTATAGAGGCTCCAGCTCGCGGAATAGAGACAAGGGGAAGTACGTAGCCCCCAAGGGGAACACGACCAAGGCCGAATACACCCCAGCCAAGATGTTCGACCGAGTTCCCATGGTTGTTGTCTCAGAACTTAAGTGTACCCCTCTCAAAGCCAGCTACAAGGAAGTGTTTGACTACCTTGAGAAACATGAGAACCTCAAGTGGCATAGAGTCGCTAAGGGGGATACCAAGGGGCATAGGAAATAAGATTACTGCCCCCTCCACTAGTGTAAAGGCCATGACATTGAGGATTGCTTCATCCTCAAGAACACCATTGAAATGATGTTCACTCAGGAGAAGTTAGAGCACTTCAAGGTCAATGAAACACGCCGAGACCGCAAGAGGTCAAGCGAGGGGTGCAGAAGAGAAGATAGAGACAAGATTCGTAGAGAGGATGACTACGAATACACTATTGATATGATCACTGAGCAATACGCCATATCTCATGTGAAAGAGCGAATCCAAGAACTCAAAAAGGAGGAGAACGTCACCTCTAAGCCCTTGGACCCCTCCATGATTGATTGGACTAAAACCATCTACTTTACAGATGAGGAACTTGCTCCAGAGAGCTTGCGACGTGACCCCATCATAGTTATGGTAGGCATATCTCGTGTGAAGATGCAACGCATCTTTATTGAAAATGGCAGCTCTATATTGGAATGTCTTCAACTCACTCAAGTTGAGGGAGAAGGATATGAAGCCCTGGAAAGGGGTCCTAATGGGTTTCAATGATGCTAAGACCCCAACTAATGGGGTCATTGAACTGACGGTCACCATGGGTAGTTGGCCTAGGGTCAAGACGTGCGCCTGCTACTTTGTTGTAGTGGACATTGTCTCTGATCACAACGCCATCTTTGGGCACCCGTTGATCGAAGCATTTGGAATGGTACCAAGCGGCCTCCACCAAATGGTGAAAATCCCCACTGACGAGTGGATAGCAACCATCATAGCCTCCCTTAGAAGGATGATGGAATATCTTGTCAACAAGGACAAAAAAACTCTCCGCGGCCATCCATAGGTCGTTGGATATAAAGAGGATGAGGGCTCAGTCAGACTTGGAAAGGGGAAGAGGAGGATGAGCACCATGCCCTCCAAGACTCCCTCAAGAAGTCAGCCACCAGGCAAGGCAAAAATAGGAGGGGCGTTGGCCTAACAACCAAAGAGAAAGGGAAAAACAAGGTGGAAGAAAAACCCCAAGAAAATACTAAGTCACAGAGGGAATCTGACTTGTCCCCAGAAAAATGGGCTAAGAGAAGAATGCAAGGGGTGGTTATAAAAGACGCCACTCCCTCATCTAGTCATGCAAATGATGTCACCAATAAGGGGACTCGACTCCATGACGAGGTGTTGCCGCCCCCTCCCCCAAGCAAGTCTCCAAGCTCAACCAAAAATTTAGAAAGGGTTGAATTGAGAGAAAATGAGGACTCTAATCTTGAGAGCCTCATGGGTGATGACGAAATCGAGGTGGGAGATGCCAACCCACTCGGCGAATACGACTTTGAAGAGGTACCTGTGAAGAATTGTTGTGTCAACATCTCCCTAGGAGAGATTGACGTCCGCCTCAATGAAGTACACCCTGAGGCAGGAATAGAGATGGATGAGGTAGCATTGTACCCCTTGGAGCCTGAAAAGGTTACCAAGGTAGGGAAAAACCTCTCCCCATATGAGAAAGAGCAGCTCATTCACCTCCTAAAAGATAACACGAACGTCTTCGATTGGGTCTCCGCATACATGCCAGGCATGAACCCTAAGGTGGCCGAGCACTACCTTGATATCATTTCGGGGTCTCACCCAGTGAAGCAAAAGAGAATAAACTTCTCTAAAGATAAGGAAGATGCAATTCACGTCGAAGTAAAGAAGTTGCTAGACGCATGCTTCATACGCAAATTGAAGTACCTAGAATGGCTGGCCAATGTGGTCATGTTGCCCAAGGGAAAGACATGCAAGTAGAGGATGTGCATGGAATTCACCAACTTGAATCAAGCTTGTCCCAAGGATGATTACCCTCTCCCTCATCTTAGTAAACTTGTGGACTCCACCATGGGTCATAGGCTTATATCTTTTTTAGATGCTTTCTCTGGTTATCACCAAATTTTTATGTATCCTGGTGACCAGAAAAAAAACAGCATTTATAGCAATAGACTCCATTTATTGTTATATTGTGATGCCATTTGGGTTAAAGAACGCAGAGGCCACCTATCAAATGATGGTCAACAAGGTCTCCGCAAAGCAGATAGGCCGAAACCTCGAGGTTTACGTTGATGACATGATAATCAAGACTAAACAAGAGGGGTCTCATTTCGAAGACCTTCAAGAGACATTTTCCACCCTTCGAAAGTTCAATATGAAATTAAACTCCATTAAGTGCTCTTTTGGAGTTAGTGCATATAAGTTCTTGGGGGTTCTAGTAAACGAGAGGGGCATTGAGGCCAACCCTGAGAAAGTACATGCTCTCATTAAAATGGGAGAGCCTAAATCAAAGAAGCAAGTCCTGCAGCTGACTGGGAGGATGGCAGCACTTAATCGCTTCATCTCTAAGTCAACCGAAAGAAGGCTCCCTTTCTTCAAAGCATTGAGGAAGGCAAACGCCAATTTCGAGTAGGCAATCGAGTGTAGCCAAGCCTTCAAAGAGTTGAAGCAACACTTGACTACCCTCCCTAAATTGGTCATTCCCAAATAAGGGGACCACTTAAAAGTTTATCTAGAAGCGTTTTACATAGTAGTGTCAGCCGTGCTAGTGACATAAGAAAAAGGGGTTCAACAACCCATATACTTCATCTCCTATGCTTTAGGGCAATCAGAGGTCAATTACACCAAGATTGAGAAGTTAGCGTACGCGCTCTACTAGGCTAGCATCAAGTTACGCCCATACTTTGAAGCACACACCATCGTGGTAGTCACATACGTCCCACTCAAGAAAGTGATGGATGAGGACTTTGGAGGGAGGCTCAGCCAGTGGGTTGTGCACCTTTTCTCCTATGATATACGATTTAAGCCCCGCAAGGCTATCAAGGGTCAAGCACTCGCTGACTTCATAGTAGAGTGTAATTTCATGGAGCCAGAGAAAGATGACTCCCACCTCACTGGCGTCCCTAAGATGAAAAAGCCCATTGCAAAAGCACCCTTAAAAAAGATGAAGAGGCAAGAAGAGCTTGAACCCCAAGAGGAGGGGGACCTTCCCCAAAACTTGTGGGTACTCCATGTTGATGGGAGTACCGCCGTCCAGAAAGGAGGTGTAGACGCCATGCTCACCTCCCCAGATGGCCTCAAAGAGACCTGGGTCATGAAGCTTATGCTTTGAGTCAACAACAACCATGCTGAATATGAGGCCCTGGTGGTAGGCATGGAGATGGCTATTAAGTTGGAGGTCAAGACCCTAAAAATTCGATCTGATTCACAACTTGTTGTGAATCTTGATGGAGGGGGGTATGGGGTATGAGACCCCACCCTTCTGATATATTGGAAGAAGGTTATGAAGCTGACAATGCAGTTTGATTATTGCCACAATCGTAAGGTACCCAGGGAAGAGAATAAGGAAGCAATTTTTTTTTTCAAAACTGACTGCTAATGGTTACGACCATCTCCCCAAAGGGTTACACGTCCAATTGGCTGATGTGCCCGCGATAGAAAAACCCGAGAGGGTGCAGCCTATCCGGACAAGACCAAAGTGCTAGATAGACGATATTATGGACTACCTGGTAGACAAGAAGCTACCAGATGACCCAACCGAGGCTGAGTCCATAGTCAAGAGGTTGACGAGATACGTGATCAACACGACTGGAAGATTATACATAAATTCCTTCTACAAACCCTTCATATGATGCCTTTACCCGGAGGAAGCGGCAGAGGTGATGGAGGAAATAAATGTCGCCCCAGGCATGCATCACCCAGGGCCAAAGAGCCTTGTAGAGAAAATATTGAGGCAGGGCTACTACTGGCCCTACTTGAGAAAAGAAGCAGAGGACCATGTGCAAAAGTGCATGGACTACCAATTATATGCAAACATACCCAAGGTTCCCTCCATTGAGTAGACGCCCATCATGGTGACCTGACCCTTCTTTATGTGGGGGATGGACCTGATAGGTCACTTTGATAAAGGCAAGACCAAGTACAGCCGTTGTGGACTACTTCACAAAGTGGATCGAGGCAAAACCCCTGACAAGCATCACACAAGAAAACATGATAAGCTTTGTGAACAATGAAGTTTTCGCTAGATATGGGCTACCCAGAGTCATTGTGGCCGATCATGGGACCCAATTGCACAAGAAGTTCACGTAAATGTGCAAAGAGTATGGGGTCCTGGTTGGAAAGTCTTCTGTTTGTCACCCACAGAGCAATGGGCAGGCTGAAGCAGCCAACAAGACTATAATCATAGGTCTTCAAAAGACCATTCGGGGGTAGAAGGACAAGTCGCTCTCACTACTCCACTTAATCCTATGGTCTCTCAGAACAACCATCATGACTGTAAATGGAGAGACTCCTTTCCAGCTGGTCTATGGATCGAAATCAATCTTGCCAGTTGAGAACAAGATACCGACATAGTCACTGAGTGCTTCAATGGAGAGGGAAACATTCGCTTTTGCCTAGTTGGCCTCGACTTCGTAGAGGATGTTAGAATGCGAGCTGCCATAGTACAGTCTGCTCGAAAGCAGGTTATAAAACGCTTCCATGATAGGCGAGTCAAAACACGAGAATTCAAATTGGGAGACTGAGTCCTAAGGAAGTACGAAGCCACAAGCAAACGCCCACCTGGGGGCAAGATGGTTCCCAAGTGGGGAGGACCCTTCAGGGTCACGAGAATAGTCCGCTTAGGGATATACATGCTAGACACCAAAAGAGGGGTCGAACTCTCCAACCCTTGGCATGTTGATAACCTGAAAAAGTTTTACATGTAGACGTTGGGCCTCCCATATAGAGAAATTCGGCCAACACCTCTTTCAAATCAATAGAGTGAAGTTATCAAATGTTATGTTTATAGACCAAAGTTCTGGGAAATCTTCAAACCCCAAGCTCCGTGTCCATGCTGAGTAAAAGCATGTGTCACTGGATAAGTAAAGTTCAGGGTCATCTATAAAACCCACGTCTTAGGCGAGCCTTGTTCCAACGATAAGAGACGCCTCGAGAAGCAAAGGGTGGAGCACTCAGGCTCGAACCCTGGTCCCCATTGACCATCGTACAAGCCTTAATTCCTCTAAGCATGAAGGCCTATAAGACGCGAACTAGAAAACATCCCAAGTCCTGCGGGAGGCAGACACCAAAAAGTGCCCTGCTGGGTTAAGCAGTTAGGCATCTACTTGGAGGGTAGCTAGCTATCTGGCCAGGTAGCTTACCTAAAGGTAGCTTGCAAAAATGCTAAGTAGCATGCATAAAGGCAGGGCATCAAAGAGTAGTTTACTTGAAGGGTAACCTGCCAAGCAGCCAAGAAGCCTGACTAAGGCTGACCTGATGAGAGGGGGCTACCAAGAAGTAGTCCAAACCCTTGAAAGAAAAACAACTCTTCTAAACAGCCAATGAAGTCAAACGTAGGGAAAGACTTGGCTGGAGGAGAAGGCTGGAAGGACCTGGCAGAAGGAAGCTCAGCCCACCCAGAGGTATGGTCGAAACCTCCTAGGCTAGGTGGTGGTTGAACCCACCTCCAAGTGGGGGGTGTGCATGTTGTTAAGCCAACTGATAAATTGACAATGTCTGCTTGAGGGCAACATGCTATTGAAGCAGCTACTTGGAGGGTAGCCTGCTTAACTTATGGTAAAGTCATCCTAAGGGCAGCCTGTTAGGCAATTGTAAAGCCTACCTGATTGCAGCTGGCTAGAAAATAAATTACATTGATGGTAGTTTGCTAGACCATATGAAAATCTATCAAGTATGGGGTAGCTGTTCAGAGGATAGCTTGCTGATAGATAGGAACCTCTGGAAGGGGTACCCATGAGGCCGGAACCCCTGGAGGGGGTACGCCTGTAGCTTGTACCTTGAAGGGGTACCCATGAGGCCGACACCCCTGGAGGGGGTATGCTTGTAGCATGTACCTTGAACGGGTACCTATGAGGCCGGCACCCCTGGAGGGGGTACGCCTGTAGCTTGTACCTTGGAGGGGTACACCTAAGGTTGGCACCCTTGGAGAGGTACGCCTATAGCATGTACCTTGGAGGGAATGCGCTTATAGCATGTACCCTGGAGGGGTACGCCTGAGGTTAGCACCCTTAGAGGGGTTGCGCCTGGAGCCTGTACCCTAGAGGGGTACATATGAGGCTGAGACCCCTGTAGAAGGTACGCATGAGCAAGCATCCCTGGAGGGGGAGCTTATAGCTAGGTACCCAGAGAGGGTACCCCCAAAGCACCATCCTAAGGGGGTCGAACCCCCTAGGAGGGCTGAACCTCCTAAGGGACCGACCCCCTAAGGAGGTCGAACCCCCTGGAGCCAAGCTCTTCAAGCTTTGAATGTGGGGGGCGGCAAATGGGGATACCCTTGGGTAAAGGCAAAAATTCCAAAATTTCAAAAGCAAATTTCAAAGTCATTCAACGATCAAAAGAAAGAACCGAAATCCAAAATATTTCACTAAGTATGAAAAAAGTACAAGACAAAGTTCAAAGTATCAAAGTGGAAGCTAAGCTAAACTACGCTACGCAACACTAGCTAGGAGAGGGGCCATGAGAGAGAGGCTTGAGGGTGAGAGCCATTTGCATGAGCTCTCGCAGTCCCCTCCTTAAGCAACCCAATGAGATCGTCTATCTGAGCCTGCCAAGCAGGTTTCTTCCATTGCTCATTCTCCCAACGAGTGATCTGCGCAAGAGGGATGTAAATGGTAGAACAGAAGCCTATGAGCTTGAACTCTGAAGTTGATAAAGGGTCATACTCCTCAGGAACCCACAAGTTTTAGCATCCCAAAGTCGTTCCGTTCATACTCCCGCGTGTTGATGTATTCCTCGCGAGTATATGGAATGAACTGGCTAAAGAGGTGAGTAGAGGGGTGAAATGAGGGAAATTTGTAGACTTATTCAGCAGTCATGCAGTCCAAATAACCCAAGAACATAGCTACCCGGATGGCTGTGTTCCTACCCTATGCGACACCCACACGAGCATCTAATTCCAACTGATGCAAGCGTTGATCGTCCAAAGGGGTAGAGGCGGACGCTAAGGCTTTGAAAGGTCGACAAGACATGGAGATGAAGGACTGGGATGCTCGTACCTCAGCCAGTTCAGGAAGCGCCTGGAAAGTAAACAAGTAAAGTTTAGAACACATGGACGGAAATCAAAAGGTAGAGAAAAAGAGAGGGGGTAGGGAGGTACCTTCTCCTTCGCAGCCTGCTTCTCAACAAGAGTAGTAGTAGCCCTACCCAGCTTGACCTGTGCCTTGCAAACCTTGAAGTTAGCATGCTTCTGACATCAAGTTGAAGTTGGAGGACACGAGAGCGCTCCTGCTCCTTGGCTAACTCCTTCTCAAGCTCAGCTACCCTGGATGAAGTAACGTCCGGTTTAGCCTTGTGGAGCTCCTCTAGCTTCGCTAAGCCCTTAGCTGACTAGTTTCCTACCTCAAAAATCTAAGGAACGAATAAGAACAATGTTAATGGCTTGAAAAAGTTAGAGAAGAAAGTAAAAGTTAAAGATAGAGAACTACCACTTGAGTATAGTTGTCAATCTGCCTCCAGCGTGTTTGAAGCTCATGTAAGATAGGAGGGGGGCTACCATCGGCGGGTGCCTCCTCCAAGAGGTCATCTAGATAAGTCCCCACCAAGGCGTCTGGGAACTCAAACTCAAGACCTGCAACCTCTCCAACAACATTGTAACTAAGGATACCAGTTACATCAGGAATCACGGGGGGTTGAGGGTTCGTCTAAATGAAGGGAGAAATAGGAGAATACTCTTTCGCATCGGTGTGAGTGAGAAGCATGGCTTGATCCACCCCCTTGTGGGATTTGGCCACAACTTCCCCCGCTTGAGATGTGGAGGAGAATGACTCATCCACCTGAGGAGCACTTGGCTCAGCAGAAGCTTTCTTTCCATTCCGCTTGCATTTCTTTGGGGCAGATGGACCGGGTCAAGGGAAAGAGGGACCAAAGGGATGCCATATCTTGCGATCGTCTTCAGGATGCCAATTCTTTTATGAAGCTCGTCTGAATTATGCTGGTGGCGACCCCTTTTCCGACCAGTCGCCCATTACTGCAATTGTGAAAAAACTAAATTAAAACTTGGGAATGAAGAAAAAAAAGTTTGAAATTGACAAAGAAGAGGAAGAACTTCTGTTGATCTTCGCCCTCTCAGTCGGGGGGCAAGTACATCCTCCAGCCTTTTTCCTACACTAGCTCTTCCACATGGGTTTTGCCAAACTGTTACTGTGGATAGGCCAGGAGAAGTCTCTAATCAGCCGGGCAGGCTACAGTAAGGGAGTGACGTCGGAGTGAGGGTGTCGGGACACTCCAGCAAAATATTGGACATGAGCCATCAGGAGGAAACGCATGTCATACCCCAGGTCCGGAGGTAAAGTGTTGGTGAGAAGCTCGAATGTTTCCTCGTCATAGGAGCCTTAGGCTTTGGTATCCTTGGTATTGACAGAGACATCTTTGAGCTGGGACAGCTCGCTAGAGAACCCAAACCCCCGGCGAGAGCGAACATAGAACTTTTGGCGTCACCAATTGTCCTCTTTATCAGGAAGTTGTGCCTCTAGGCCGAGTACCCGAATAGAAGTAGGAAAAGAGCACGGACGAGGGCTCCCTTCCAAACAAGCGACAAAGTATAGCGAACGCCGGAATCCATCAAACAATATAGGGAGGCAGGTCAGAAGTAGAAAACTCAAAGAAGGCTATAACCTTCTCCATGAAAGGCTCCATAGGAAGGGTGAGTCCCGCAGCGAAATGGGACATGTACATAGTGATCACCCCCGCGTGTGGCCTAGTGTCCTCATCAGCTGATGAGATGCACACCTTGAACTCGCAAGTACTAAAGTGGTGAAGGTCCCACAAAGTCCAGCAACTCGATCTCTGTGATAGGTTGGGACGATAGGGGCTTCATCAAAGACTAAGAGTGATGATGGGAATGACTCATCATCCAAAAGGGCCTTGAGCCTAGTGGGCAGGGGGTCCTGTTAGCCAACTTGGTGATCCGACGAGGAGTGGGAGGAAGTACAGAAACGAATGACTGTTCCTTATCATGAGAATCTCCAAAAACTTCAGCCGACTTACTTGCAGAGCCTGGGACGTAGGGACATGGGTAGCTGCTTGCTTGCCTTTTCCGAAATTGTTAGCCATGGGGTGCGCAAAAAAAAACCTATTTGAATATGGAAAAGAACACAGAAAACGTCACGTCATCGAAAAGAAAAATATATAGTGGGAAAATTGGAAAGGTACATGTTCAAGAAAAACTCAAGCCTAAAGGAAATCATGGGCCTAAAGGAAAGAAGCAAGCAAGCCTGCAGGCTTAGCTAGCTTCCCACAACACAATCCTACCTCCCCTAGGGTTTGTGGTCGCGCCTAATGACAAGGGAAGGTGACAGTCGCGGCCACCATCATGGACGAAGCAACAATCCGCCATTGGCCACCACAGGCCAGCGCGACACTGCCAGAAGTAGCCACGGGTCACACGCACACACGCACACACCCGCAACAAAAGAAACGTATGGGGGAGGGGTTGGGGCTCAGAAACCTCGCCAAGCCTCACATACAATGACCTCGAGTGGCTACCGCATTCTAGCGGCCGAGAGCAGACACGCCGCCACCGACGCCGCCACCGACACGACCAATAAAAAAATGGCAAAACCCCATGCCGAGACCCCATGGGATCCAAACTTATGCATAGCTCGATGGCAAATTCAACAAAGCCTCAACGCACTAAATCAAAAGTTCAAGTGTCAAAATTAGCATGTGGACATGACAATGAGCAAAATAAAAAAATAAAAAAATAAAGAAAAGTATGCAATTGAGATGTTCAATCAAGTGTGCAAAAAAACGAAGGCATGGAGGAAGCATGCGAGCATACAAGAAACAAAAAAAAAAAAAAAGGCTTACCCGAGGAGAAGGGAGGCCCGCGGGCCACTAAGGGGGAGAAGAAAATTTTGAAGTATCAAAAAGAAGATGGAAATTAGATTGGGAGCCTCCTTAAAAATAAAGGGCCCCAAATTGACTTCCTAATTGAATTAGGAAACTAGGGGTGTACTTGCCAAAATAGGAAACTTGGTTTCCAAGATACCCCTCCCTAATTCAAAATAGGGAAGTAATACACAAAGAAGGCAAGAAGGCCCATGAGGGGGCACGACAAAGCCATGGGCCACCGG
Source organism: Pelargonium myrrhifolium (assembly GCA_036897405.1). Classification (NCBI taxonomy): domain Eukaryota; kingdom Viridiplantae; phylum Streptophyta; class Magnoliopsida; order Geraniales; family Geraniaceae; genus Pelargonium; species Pelargonium myrrhifolium. The sequence continues at coordinate 86 of JAYMTK010004842.1, read as the reverse complement.
CTATGCCTTCCCTCACCTACTTGTGAAAATCTTGTTACCCCAAGGGTGGACAAGTGATGCTCCAGTGGGGTCTCGATAAATCAACA
>JAYMTK010004841.1:0-10749 GCA_036897405.1 Pelargonium myrrhifolium | reverse complement strand
AAATTCAATATCAAACCGCTAAGTGGCTTTCCAAAATCTGACCTCAACTTAAATTACACAAACGGGTTATGTTTTTCCCAACCCTCATTTGGCAGAATTTCAGGAGTGGATCTTAAGGCGAGAAAGAATCATGGGATGTACACGTTAGTTGATAAGATTTATGAACATATCTGTTTTTCTCAGGCCTCACTGGGCGGGTTCATTCATGACTCTTATGTAAGACGTGACATAATATGAGCTTTATTGTGATATATTTGGATTTGAGTTTGACCGAGTGGATCTTGGTTTAAATGACCCTCATCATACCAAGGATTGCTCTTGGAAGTCGGCAATGGATTATGTCTCACATGAGATGAGTGACATATTTATCAAGGGTCCCATAGAGATGGGATTGCCAAGAGTTGGCTACCTAAATAATTGTGGAAATGGTCTAAATTGCCCTCGCTATACCTACGGCCACAATGAACCAAATACCTTATCTCACTAAGAAAGAATTTCAACGATTTTTTCTTATTTCAATGCTAGAGGGTCATTGAAACTGAAGAAAATAATGGGAGCATCATTTAACGAAAAGACCTCAATTAAATGAAACACTAATTAAGTGCAAAATTATTTTGTAGAAATGAAAGTCATTGATGAATTCAAGAGTTCATAACTTTTGAAACTCTTCTTGAAAATAAGGAATTTGATGAGAGTAACTTCCTACTTTGGTACGAGTTCTTGGTGAACGTTTTGACACACCTCAACTTGCTCGATATAATTTTGCGTCACTTTTTCACAAACCTTATTATACGGCTACCCAAGCCGAGATAAGTACTTAGGAGAAGATGTTAGAAGATTCTAACATAGTTGTCTGGTATATGCTTTCAACCATGTCAAACGATTTTCAAGTTCAATGTTTTGATATGAGAGCATTTTAGATGATCAAATTTCTCAAGAAAGTCTATGAGAAAACACTTGATCCAGTAGCTGCTAAACCGAGTAGGAAACGAAGGGGTGGAAGTAGTCATGGATCGAAGGGGACCAAGAAGCCCAAGGGAACTTGTTTTCATTGTGGGAAACAAGGACACTAGAAGAGGAATTGTCACTCATAACTTGAAGAAATCAATCACAGTAGGACTGCAAATTCAAGTAACTTGATAGATGGAATTGATGTATTTAGCATTAAAGTATTAGATACTTTTGGATATTGACATTTACTTGAAATGTACAGAAGCTAGTGGGAGCAAGTCATCATTGCAGATTATGGCGAGGATCGACAAGAAGTAGTCAACAATAGTTTTTATGACTATTATCCTTCTTTAACGTCATAATTGTTTTAGTTTTGGAAACAATAAATAGAGCTCGAGGAGCACCGGCGGCGAGCTCGGGAACAACCAGATCTGGCGGTGTGGTGCGACGACGACGACAGAGAGCGCGGCGGAGAGAACGACCAAATCTGGCATGTACGAACGGTGGCCTCCTCTCCACCTCTGAATGGCTCTTCGTTGCCGATCTCTGCCTCGTCGCCGGTGGGGGTGGAAGAAGCACTCCTCGAAGACGATGACCGGCGTGCTCAGTCCATGCCAGAGGAGGAGGAGGAAGCACACCTCAAAGACAATATGTCTCCCTTTTTGTTTTATTTTTAATAATTAATATTAATTTTAAATTAATTTTATTTTAAAATAAAAAAGAAGGGTATTTGGTCTTTTTGCAATTTAATTGATGAAATTTCTAACAGAATTGGAAAAAGGCAAGTTTAGGGTAGTAACATGTAAAACATGTATCTAAGAGGGTAGTAACATGTAATTTCCCCTATTATTTTTAATTAATTCATAGTATCATTTTACATATTTGCACTTTTCACATTGGTTGATTTTTAATTTTATTTTATGTTTCAAAATGTCACGTCGGTGCTACATGTGTAATAAAATTAATATTTAATTACAAATGACGTCATGTCAGCAAAGTTAACGGTCAGTTAAATCAAACTAACGGTAGAGACCTATCTGACTCAAAGAATTGAAGTTCAATGGCCTAAGTGGCTTATTCAAAATTGAGAGTTCGTGGACCTACCTAACCTAAAAGATAGTCACATGTCTAACACTTGTGTTCAATTTTGAATTTTTTTGTTAAAATTAACGGATTGCAAATGGTACTAAAACATTGGTACTCCGGTCAAAACATTGCAAAACAAAAAGTCATCTAGCTTGTTTGAGATGAAAAATGACGGTACTTCAGGTGTCATTACCTAGTTTAGAGGTGACAATCAGTCGGATTGGATCATATCAGATTCAGTTCGAGTTTATTATAATTGAAACATGAGATCCGATCGGATAATATGTTCGGATCGGATCAAATTGTTTTGGATTGGATAAAATTCGAATTTTGATTAGAAAATGAGTGGATTTGTCTTATGTTTTCCAATTCAATTCGATTGGTCTTTTCACAAGAAAAATCTGATCCGAAATTGATCATATCGGATTTTGGATGCCCTCATATTTAGATCCAAACAGTTAGTTCTAAGCTTGTTAGTTAAATACCATATTGGGTGAATGGGTGCCAATTCGTGTTCACGGATAGTATTAAAAGTTAATATTTTGTTAACTCGAATTTTAACCATTTATTAAACGGGTTGAATAACACGACTCGTTTATAAGCGGGTTGACACGACAAGACACGGGCTAAACGTTAAAAAATAATTGGGTTCAAAATTATATGACTTAACATGTTTACACAAATGTATTGATATTGACCTGAAATGACAAGATATATTTGACCAGTTTAACTTAAATATATCAATTTTTTGAGGAAAAATATAACATTTTTGACATGTTTAAAAGTTTGTATTTTTATGTTTTTATTCTTAAATACGTGAGTTGGTAAACACGAATTTATAGTGAAATAATTAATTGTGTGGTATTGTGTGATGTAAGGATGAATGACACACAAATTGTGGGGTGTAATGGGGAGTGTAGGTGTGAGCTAGGTTCTCTGTTGCACACATACACTAGATTGAGTTTCACACCAAAGTTTAGGTACTATTTTTGTCTTTATCCCCTTTTCTTTTCTAGTATGTTAGTTTTGTATGAATTTTCAATAATATCCTTATAAAAAATTAGTTAGTTTTCTCCGCACATGATCATAAGGATACATTAGTAAATATATTACATTAATTAACTTCTCCTTAATTTTCTTCAAAACAGAAAGGAGAACACTCAAAAATATTAATGTTCATCATCTTTATTATCATGTTTGAATTTTTCGGCTACCGAAAAACACAAACTCCAAATTCCGGCAAAAACTCATCCCTCAAAATATAAGCTTTTCACCGTACAATCATCCATACAACTTTAACCCAAAATACACATAAAATCCAAGCTTTTCTATGTACAATCAAACTGCAAGTACACAGAAACTCATCTCTCACCATTATTAACTCAAATACACAAAAAATACAAAACATTGATCTGTAAAATCAAAACTGAAATACAAAATTTTGATATGTAATGTAAATGACGCCCCTATCATCCACCCTAGCTCATGTTGATGCTCGCGGCGGTGAAAATCGAAGATCGATTTGAAGGCGGAGTTGGGCAAACCTCATCTGGTTGCAGCTCCAGCTCTGGACGATCGGATGAGAACTTATGATTAGATTTTCATACCTCAACCCATACAACACATGGATATAATAAACCAATTAAATGAGTCTGTGGTTTGATCAATTATTTAGATCTAATCGGTTACATAACATGAATATGGCATGGGTTGGATAATTCTCTAAATCCTAGATTTCAACACCATCATTACAGTATAATCTTTATCTATAGCTCTAGTTGTTCCAGTCATTTCTTTGTTTTGAGTTATTCCGGCAAAAATTACAAAAACAGAGGCTTGAGTGAGAATTTAAACGGAAAACCCACCCCCTATTGATTAGGACAAGAATGGGATGCTATGAGAGGGTGTTATAGCACTAACTGATCTGGCCTTTTATTAGTTTCTTTATATATACATATATACATAAAGAAAAAAAAAACATAATCTCAACCATGATATATTGATTGAGACTCTCAACCAATTAAACAAGACCAATGAGATGATATCACATCACCGATTAACATCCATACCCGCCCCAATGAATTTGTGGGCAGAAGCACCCGTCCGGATCCGTTTTTCTTTGTGTGTTGGCTGAGAATCTCAACCAATTAATCATGTTTGGGATTCCGGGCACTATATATACATGATGCTACCCAAAAAATCACAAGTCTGAAGGACGTATCGGGAGTAGACACGTGGCGCCTAGAGGCCACGTCATTAACGGACTTGGTAACCCCGTCGGAGGACTCAAGGTCATAAGCCCAGTTGCAAAGTCTAGCAACCTTGTCAGGAAGCCTAACAGTCAGACTCGGGAACAAGGCCAAGGTGGCTCGAACTAAGGTCCAAGGCTGATCAGGGCCTCCCATCGTTCCCAATCCCGGCAGCAAGGGTCCCGAACGACTCAATCTCACCTAAGAGCGCCTTCCTCCCCAATGACACCTGGGGAACTCGAGCGGGTCACATGTGTATCACGTGGGCGCTCCCCATAATCGCCATGAACTTGAGATAAGGGCTCCCGGGTTAAGTAGACTAAGTCTCGGGGACCAAGAGCTGGAAAATTAGGGGCACGTCCCCAAGGTGTGGGCCCCTCAAGTGGTCCCAAGGGTCTAACCTTGCCAGATGGCGACAAGCGTACCCATTCGGTAAGGCCTATAAATATCCCATCCCTGGTAAGAAAGGGGATCCGACTTTTTCTAATCCAAATACTGATCTAGAACTCTAGGGGCTCAGTTGAAATAATCTTCTTGAGACTATCTTTCTCTACAAACTTTTTAGCTTCCGTCGGTAGTTTTCAGCAAGAATCAGAAAAAGAAAACATAGAGGATCGAAGAAAACAATCAATCACTCAATAAAAGCAAGAACGAAAGTCAGAGAAAATCCAAATTCCTTAACGAGAGTGAGGTGGGGAGAATTCAACGCCTCCTCCCTCCTGCGGACTCCTGCGGAGCTCAGCCTCCCTCCTTTCGAGAACCTCCTCTCGAGAACCTCTTCCCTCCCGCGGAGCTCGACCTCATTCCTTTTAGGGCCCCCTCTCATTCTAATAGTCCTGTTTCTTTTTCCTGAAAATTCTCCTCTACTCGAAGGAGACCCTCTTCTCTCCCCAGAAACTCCTCCTCTTTCCTCTGAAACTCTAGCTCCCTCAACTGCAGTGCTTCCTCCCTCTTACAGAGCTTTGCCTCCTCATTTCTAACAGAGTGATTCCGCTCAGCCTCGTGCTCTCTGGCTTCCTCAAGCATGGTTGATTTTTCCTCCTCATATTTGTTGATCGTCTCTCGAACATGGCAAGAGAACATAGCACCTTGCTCGTTTCTCAGAAACTCGCTGGCGTGCATCCCCTCGGCAAACAAGGTCAAAACCCCAGCCAAATCAGAAGTCAAACAAGAAAGCTGTGACAGGAAGAAGAAGATTTGCTAGCCAAATATGAGGAACTGCGATAGAATACAAGTAAAGAAAGAAGAAGACTTATCCCGACCAAATGCCCACGAAATATTTGAGCAGCTTGAGAAAGCCTCTCAACACCCTTAGAATCCAAGGCCGCTCGCACCTGAACCAAGCTCACCTCATGAAATGCCCCCATCGGCAACATAGAAGGCCACCTAGCTATTGGATAGGTGGAAGCTCGACCTAAAGAAGAACCAACAACAGTGTCCGCTCGGTCCCCGGTGACCTTTTCAACGGGCTCCTCTCGGGCCTCCCCATTATTCCCAGCCTGGTTTTTGACCTCCTCGTCCAGAACACCCTCCTCATTTGCAGCCTTATCCCGGATCCCCACGCCCAGAATTTTCATAACTGCCTCCATATCATTTACCCTCGCTTGTATCCTCTCCGACCTCCCCTTAACCTCCCCCTATGTCAAGGTATGAAAAAAGGCATCCACTAAGGCATTTCCATCGGTCTCAGATCGACGTGATCCCCTCTCTCACCTCCGCTCTTTCCGTTAGTCCCAACTTCCTCTTCCTGATGAAGCAAAAAGCCCCAGTTTTCCCCTTTTCTAGAACGCTTCTCAGTGTGGCCTGGTCGTCATCAGAATCAAAGGTAGGGTAAAGCAGGGAGGGCATGTCGTCCCTGAATGGATCTTCCTCTAAATCTTCATCATTAACCTGATATGAAGGAACTCCCGGTTAAGTTTCGCCCTCACCTCCATCAATGGAAGACAAAGGCTCTATGTCATCCTCCTAACTCTCAATAGCCCTCTAATAGGGGGGCACGTCCTCTGCTTCGGCAGTAGTGTGGACCTTTACTTCAATCTCTCCCTCTTCTCCCTCCTCTACAGCTCTTGTCACCAGGGCAGCTTCAGAAGTCACCTCTTGAAGAGGCCGAGTCGCCATCGCACTCCGACGGTGCTTCAAAGGATAGGAGTCCCCAGAAGACTCCTCTTGGATCTCAACTATATCTCTCTTTTTCTCTCAGAAGAGCCAGAGCCGCCCCACCTCTCTTAGGCTTCTTTCCAGTCAGCTTGCTCAACTGCGGCGGGCCAGCTAGAAGAATTTGGTGAACAATGCCAAGAGCCTCCAACCGCGTCCTTTTGGCTTCGGCCTGAGCCGTGTTGTGGTCTTTACGACCCTTCAAAGACCAAGGCCACAAGAACAGAGAATCTGCTGTAAAGCAACATACATGTCATAATTGAAGAAAAAACTCTCGAAGGACAAAAATTGAATGAACAACGAAGCTTAAAAGTCACATTTGATGTACTTCTCCGCCATGGGGCAGGTGCAAGAATCACATTGATTGGCAAAGACGGGGGAAGTGATGTCCCCGTTAATCCTCCAAAGCATATTCCTCCTATTAGGGAGGAGATAAAAAATGAGCTTGACATGCGGGGGACCTAGGCGGCAAGCTCCAGTATAGAACTGGACGTCGCTACGGAGAAGATATGGGGTGGGGAAGGAGTTCCCCTCCAGAGGATAGGTGAGGATAAGGGCTCGATTGACCTCATCGTATTCAGTAAGCTTAGGGGCCCATGTCTTCCATTTGCCCCTGTCCAGAGATGTAGGAACTCTGGGAAGAACAACTAAATTTGTTCCAATTCACAGCAATAAAAAGCAATTAAAAGGTAGGGTAAACAAGATATATAGAATTAGTGTAGGGGCACCCACTCCTTATTTAGGCCAGTCTACTTTTTTATAAATGTATCCTATAGGATGCTTTTGGGGGTTGAACTTCATAATATATTAGAGCACTCCACTGCCTTCAACTTCATGTCTAGCTAGGAAATTGCAGAGCAAGGTTTGGGTCCACCCTTCCATGGACGTCAGGTAAATCTTTTTTTTTCTCGTGAAGGCAGGAGCTCACAGAGAGGTTGTCGAAAACACGACGCTTTCCCATTTTCCACTTGATACTAGTAGACCTGCCCCAGGTATAGACAGTGAACAGCTGAAGCATGGTGGCGACGGAGGGTTCCCTCCCAGAAGCCGGCAGGTTGCTGCGAAAATGGCTATATTCCAAAGGGCGTCAGGGAAGAGCCTCTCAAAGGTTGTCTCCATATGAGTGACGACGTCCTCCACGAAAGGGTCGATGGGAAGGGTAAGCCCATTCTCAAAGTGGGGCCAGTATACCACCATTTCCTCAGGCTCGGCCGGATTAGAGGGATTGGAAGGAACGCACCCTCGGAAATTCTTCCTATCGATATTCAGGTCAATGAACAACCTGTTCACCATCACACGAGAGACTGCAGCGGAGGGCGCCAGCCTCCCCGTAGAGTCCGCGAGATAGTAGACGTCCTCGGAAGGCTCTCTAGGGATGGATGGGTGAACGTGGCGGTTCTCCTTGACAGGCGTCAAATCCTTCTTTGAGACCAGCATTACGGCCGCCTCAAAATCGAGGGCACCAGAAGGAGTAAGAGGGTTAACCCCTTGAGCATAAGGGCGCCTCCTAATGACAAGCGAGTCACCTCTCGGCCATTCAAAGCAGGAGTCTTTAGACCTATAAACAAGGACATACTTCACTTTCTCGGCAGCGGAGGGAGAAGACCTCGATGGGCGGGGGATTTTTAAGGCTGCCTCCGTCTGGGATGCAGACAATGGGGCGAGCGAAGCTCGAGCCGGTCTGTTGCTTAAAGCCGAATCGTGAGATCTTCTTCAGGACCTCTTTCCCGGGGAGGTGCTCTTGGTTGCATCCGGTTGCTCAAACATGATGATGGTACCTGAAAGCGACGACAACTTGATCAAAATCAAGATAAGTAAAAGATAGGTGATGGAAAGACGGATCTCGGGGTCCCCCAGATTGGGTCAAAACTTGAGGACAAAGGGTCCAAAACCCACAAGTAAAACAAGTAAAAGACGGGTGATGGGAAGTCGGATCCCGAGGTCCCCTAGGTTTGGTCAAACCTTGGGGACAAAGGGTCCAAAACCTACAAGTAAGATAGATAAAAGACAGAGGCGATGTGAAGTCAAATCCTGGGGTTCCCCCAGGTTAGGTCAAACCTTGGGGAAAAAGGGTCCAAAACCCACCAGTAAAGTGATAGAAGATGAAGAATAAGAGAATCGGGTTCCTAGGGTCCTAAGGCCGGGTTAGGCCTTGTGGACAAAAGGATCTGAAGTCTCCTCTGCGGAGATTGAGGACCTTAAGGCCCGACGAGGATTACAAGGAAAGAATGTGGCAAAGCCTGGGAAAAAGATGCGAAACCAACACCCCCATGGTCCGGAAAACAAATATTCAAAAGACGAAGGCTTTGATCTCCTAGATCTAAACCAAGAGAGTCGGACAACAAAGTAAATGAAGAAAAGCCATGCATAACACAACCAAGAAATTCATCAAAACAGAAGCCAAATGGATTCCATTAAAACAAGAGATGCACAAAGATACAAAAGGTACATCTTAAAATAAATAAATAAAGTCTTCCTAGACTTAGCTACATCGATATATGACAAAGGAGTCCACCCCTGGAACTCGGCTCAAGAAGAAAAAAAAACCCTACTTTATGCCTACCCTACCCCAAACAGAAGGTCCAGGAAGAGAACGCCCTCGAAGACATAATGGAAAAGAGCACAGTCCAAAACATGACTCAAAAAGAAGATGAGCGGAGAAAGGAGGCGGCGGGTAAAGCAACTTTGAAGACCACACAACCTGCAAAAACCCAGAAGACAAGAGGGTTAGCAGAGGAAAGTAAATGACATCCAAAAAAAAGGAGCAAGCAAAGCCCCGCTCCAAAGGCCTAGTGCCTTCAACCCGTAGCCCATGGACGATCCAGGCTTGAGGCAAGAAGGGATTCTCGCAAGAAACCCTAACGCTTCAACAAAAAACCCTCCATAGGTTGTCTAGGCGCGAGGACATCGAACAACGGTGAACACGCTAACAGAACCTCAAAAGGTCAACTAGAAGAAGCCTTCAATCAATGAGGCCAGAGCTCTCGCCTGAAAGTTTTCCCACCAAAAAGCCATTTCTCTTCGGCGAGAGAACCCTAAACCCGACGAGCTCAAAAACCCAAATGTAGGCAAGTTAAAGCTAAATCAAGACAAAAGAAGTCAAAAAGAAGAAGACCGAAGCAAGAATCGACCCACAAAGGCAAGTTGAAAAGAAAAAACTAACCTTTCGTTCGAGAAGCGCAAAGGATCAAGAACGGAAGCCCAACAAAGTAGAAACAACAACAACGGACGATAGGAACAGAAGCTTCTTAGGTGAAAATCTCAGAATCTCTGTCTCTTTCTTGATAAACCGTCAGAAAGTGTAAGGAGTAAGGAAGGAGAAAAGAGGGGATTATAAAGACGAGGAACCAATGGTAGGTGGGGAGACCAAGGGTTGGTGGTAGCCTTTGATCCAGTGCTTCTCAGAGTATGATGCACCTCACTCCCCTACAGTTCATCTGGAAGCGACGTGTCATGTCAAAATTAATGGGTTCAAAATTCAAAATCAGTCAAAGAAGGTCAACAGTCAGGATGTGAACGAACGAAAGGCTTATCCGCCATGTGGCAGAGGCCGCATGCACCCCTGGGGATTTGATCACGTGATCAAATCTCCACCACATGATCTCACTCGCAAGTTTGCTCACGTGATCCCGCCCGAATCACGCGGCCTTCCTCGGGACCCATCACACCATTTTTTTCTGCAACAAAAAAGTTCAAGCACGCGACTTCTCCTACCATCAAGAGATTTTCGAAGGGACAACACGCTTACTCACAACAACACCAATAAATCAATGTTCCTCGGAGTAGGGGGCAACTGATGCTACCCAAAAATCACAAGTCTGAAGGACGTATCGGGAGTAGACACGTAGCGCCTAGAGGCCACGTCATTAACGGACTTGGTGACCCCTTCTAGAGAACTCAGGGTCATGAGCCCAACTGCAACGTCCAACAACCTTATCAGGAAGCCTAACAGTCAGACTCGGGGACAAGGCCAAGGTGGCTCGACCTAAGGTCCAAGGCTGATCAGGGCCTCCCATTGTTCCCGGTCCCGGCTGCAAGGGTCCCGAACAACTCGGTTTCACCTAAGAGTGTCTTCCTCCCTAGTGACGCTTGGGAAACTTAAGCGGGTCACATGTGCATCACGTGGGCGCTCCCCATGTTTGCCATGAACTCAAGATAAGGGCTCCCGTGATAAGTAGACTAAGTCTCGAGGACCAAGAGCTAGGAAATTGGGGGCATGTCCCCAAGATACGGGCCCCTCAAGTGGTCCCAAGGGTCCAACCTTGTCGGATGGCGACACGCGTACCCATTCGGTAAGGCCTATAAATAC
>JAYMTK010004840.1:0-10749 GCA_036897405.1 Pelargonium myrrhifolium | reverse complement strand
AAAAATGATGACATCATCATTATATTAATGATGTCATAAATACATTATAATTACAAAAAATTCTTAAAAATATGCAAAAAAAAATCAAAAAAAATCAACCATCACCAGCATATATAGTTTATACTTTATAGACTAGTTCATATATAAAAATTAAAAACAACAAAAACAAAAAGTATTGTGTTAGTGTTTATTTGTTTAATACCTGGTTGTTTGCTTGTAGTTCTTGGAATGAAGCTTTGGTATTTTGGTTTGGGGAGGAGAGTAGGAGACGCAGTGAAGGGAGAGAGGCAGAGAGCAGAGAAGAGGAGTGTTGTAGTCTTGTAGATAGATAGGGTTTCTGTTAGTTTGGGTTTGGAAGTAAAGCTAAAATAGAAATAAAAATTGATAAAAAAGTGAAATCATAAATGAAGTCCAATAATAAAATAGACATTAGCTGATCAGCCCAAGCTCCAAAGCCCAAAGGCCCCAAACCACATCAGCCCAAAAATAAAAACACAATTTTTTTATTTTTTTCACTCAACCAAAAAACCGGTCAGACTGGGTTTGACCAACCAACCCGGAATACCTATAACCGGACCGGTGACCCCACCGGTTACCGGCCGGTCCGGCCCGGTTTTTAAAACACTGCTCTCAACCCGTTCTCACATCAAACACTTACTCAGTTAATTCCAAAGGGTAATTGCGCATGAACCCCATGTACTTTACACGTTTTGCACATGAATATTTTAAAATTTTATTTTAACTTTTGACTACCTTATACTATGCCGAGGGGCCTCTCTGTCACAGAATATTCCATTTTTTAATCATTTGTCATGCACATGACCTAAGTTTTTTCAGAAATGCCCATTCTACCCTTATTCTCTTTCGTTTTTTTAATTTTTTAATTTAATTGAATACTAATAATGATAATTATTATTATTTAAATTCGTTCAAAAAAAATATTATTTAAATTTAAAAATTGAAAAAAGTTATAAACTCAATAGTATTTTGGTGTTTTTGACACTTAACTGATGATGAAGAAACAGAGATGTCCTCCGTCATAGTACATGGTAGTCAAAAATTAAAATAAAACTTTAAAATATTCATGTGCAAAACATGTAAACTACAGAGGTTCAGTGCAATTACCCCAAAATTTATTTATACAATTTTGTGTCATAAATAGTTGTATAGTGTTTGTTTACATTAGTTTTAATACATGTATAGACAATTTTTAATGTTCCTCTCGACATTTTTATAATTATAGTCATCGTACACATCTAAGCTAGCTAGTTTGTGTTTCCGGACTTTCATATAAAATGTAAGACAAGCATGGTGATGTGAATAGCTAGGGTCTAGCTTGGATTACAGTAGTTTAATAAATCATTGTACGAAACCGAAAGCCTGGAACTCCACTAATAAAATCATGTGAAGCTTTACTAAAGTGGTCTCTGCTTGCGTTGTCGTCCTCCTTGGCAAAATACGTACTCTACAATCAAGAAACCAAACCATCTTTATTCACTAAACTCGCTCTCTTATATTTTTGGTAGAATTTTTATGGTCTTTAACCACGCCAATATATTCTTGAGTCGACGCGCTAGCTCAACAAACAACCTGCCATATATCGCTTTCCACATTTAAGCAATTTCTATAAATGCCACAAGAGTCAATAACAAAACAAGCACACCACTACACTACTTGTACAAGAAACCACACAAATAATAAAATAGGCTCATGATTTGGCCACGTATTTTATATTCTCTTCTATGTTCTATATTATATATATACTTCCTCTCCTCAACCAACAAGACCAAACAATTGGCTGCAGATTCTCTTTACAAGGTGAGCATTAGCACCCTATTGACACGGGCATGCATGTATATATTTTATTTATCCATCAACTCATAAATCAAACACCACAAGATTTTGATCTAAACTGATTATCACACCCTTGTTCCCTTGGCTTTAGGCCATTAACTTTGGATCTTATTGTGTGAGACCCAATTGACTGAATTATCAACATGGATCAGCTATTCTATTTTGTACAAGTTACTTGCACAAATGGCTAATTTTGATGGTGGACGTACGTACCAAGAATATCTGAATATAGTATCTGCTGTCCACAAGATACAGTATCATTTCTTCTACTTTTCAAACCCTAGCGACTACATATATTGGGAAAGAGAAGAATTTATGAAATTGACGGTCGTGGAGAGAACCACAAGCGAAGTGAAATTTGAGCCATTAAAGAGTACTGAAACGTAGGACAACACGGCGTGCTTGAAAGAACCCCATGAATCACTATGGGCCCTTAGTAATGCATTTATTTCAGTTCCACTTACAATTCCACCCAACGTCCTTCTACTAACAAATGCAATAATTCCCATGTGACTACAGTGACCAAGTTTTCTATATATGAAAAAGAGCTGAGCACCCTTGTATTGTTCCTTAACTTGTTTTTTAATTTAGGCAACACATTCATGACAATTTTTCACAGATATTATTAGTTAATTGCTCTCTTATGGGTGTCCCATGTCAAAATTCTTATTTATGTATGGGTATAATGGTTCTAGACCCTTTGGACACACTCTCATTTTGAAAATACTCTTAGAATCCACTTTCACTTGTTTGACTTTTTCGACTTTCAATTTTTTTTTTATCCAACTTATTTGTTAAGGTTTGTAATCACTTCCACGTCAGCCTCATCAGTAGACCAAAATATAAAAAAATTGAAAGTTCAGGGATTAAAAAAAAAGGATGTGTTGTGGACGCCAGAATGATCCGGTAAGTGAGGGAGCTAGTGGACGCTGGAGTCAAGATCGAGATGCCAAAAACTCGTCGGTGACAAATGGAGATGACGTCGGAGGGGAGGGTGTTGTAGATCCCACCGATACACATCGACGACTACAAAAGAACTCTGTTTCGGATGGGGCTTCTCCATTCGACGGTGAGAGATCTGCAGTTTATGTTGATGATCTAGTTGTGTTTGTCGTTGAGATCGCCAGCGTTGATGGAGGAGAAGACGAGCAGACGATACGGTGTTAAATGGCCAAAGAAGACGAGCATAAGAGGCAGCGTTGATGGCTGCGAGCTAGTTGGCGTTGATGGAGGAGAAGACGAGCAGAAGAGACGATGTTGAATGGCCAAAGAAGACGAGCATAGGATCGATGCGACGTTGATGATGCCACTGCGAGCTCGCCACTGATCACACCACCAATAATGGTGGTGGATTCTAAAAGAGAAGATTGGGTAGCACATTCAATAGCACGAGTCATGCACTTTACCAATAGCAGTTCATCAGTCACAAAAACATGGTTTGTGAGCTCATTGACTGAACAAGAGCACGAGTCGTGTTGTCTTAGTGTACTCATACAAGACAACATTTTGGGTCATAATGCCCCCTCCCCTCGCTGGTACGCTCGGTCAGGTCTTCTTGTTTGAGCATGTCGTCTCCCACGCACGTGCTTTTTGAGACTTTAGAATCTCAGTCGTCGTTTGAAGCGTTTAGTTATTCGAAAATGGAACGACATGACGCTCGAGTACCACATGTTACGTGTCGTTATTCGTCTCTTTATCTTGTGATTTTTTTGGATAGCATCGACATCAAACTAAAATATCTTACTAGTTTGATATGTAAAAACTATAATTCCTTTCGGTTAGATTTTTTTGTACACTCATATTGCGTTTCAGGTATGTACCTACATTTCCTTTGCCGATACTTCTTACTAAATCCAAATGAAGGGACAAAAATGCTAATATTGTATTATTGTAATGTCAAATCATAAAGAGAAAGTGTTTTCTGGTTAGATAGAACCAAACAACTCGAACCTACAATAGTGTTTTCCCTCATTTAGTAAAAGGCAAGGGCCACACCTTACCTCACCTACCAAATTATTGCCAACAAAATGTTTCTAACGAGTGCCAATTGGACTGATTCACTTATATGCACAACTGCTAACTATAACCGTTTTCACCGTTTGAAGTTTGCAAAATTGACCATTTGGTAGGTTATGTTCCATAGTCTAACCCACAATTGTTTATAAATACAATACACAAAATCAAGAAAGTCACAAATTGGGTGCATAAATTGAATCAATACTTGGTTTAATTTTGTTTAATAATAATATAGTTTTTGAAACCTTGTAATCAGGAAATATAATACTATCGCCCAAGCATAGTGGCATAATTGGTAATGTAAGGCCGCGTGAGTGGAAAGAGCTCTCAAGTTTGATTCTCGCTCAATACACATTTGGGGGGTGTAGACTGACACATTTTTTCGGTTATAGTTCATAATCAGGGTTTTGCCTTATGTGAGCCCTTCTAAATTTTTATTTTTATTAGCTAAACTCAATCAACTAGTTGTACCTAATTTTTAGGTGTCATGTCAACATTTTTTGACACATTATCATGTCAAGTCAAATACATAGTTCATGTGTGTATCATATACATTATACAAAATGTTGTGTTTTATTATTTTTTTTACAGAAAAGAAAAAAAATATAGCCAAAATGACGTTGTTTTGAATGTCGTTTTGGTTGTGAATGATGAAAAAAATTATATGGTATGATGATGTGGCATATTAACGTGAACTCCGCATTTGATGTGGTATGACGATGTGTCAACAAACGTTGACGTGACACATAAAAATTAGCTTCAACCGGTTGAGTGAATTTCATTCATAATAAACTTGATTTACAACGACAAACAAAACAAAATCCTAATTTAAGGCTAAACCCAAAATAAATTTTAGTTTTTTTTTTTAATTGAGCTATACAACAAGGGATAACTTTCTCTTTTCCCAAAACCCCACCCCGCCCGACTCAAAAGTTGAACCCACGACCTCATGTAAGAAGATGTGAGTTTTAACCACTTAGCCATCTCCTAGGAGACAAATAAATTTTAGTTTACGACAGGCAAAACCATTTTTTTTTTATTATAAAAATATAAAAACGAATATATATAATAACATTATGCTACACTACTCTCTTTTATGTCAAGATGTGTTGAGTTTGACTTTATACTCTTCTTTAATTCAATTAGGGTATTACTCTTATTTTCTCTTTTTCTTTGTTTTTTCTTTTTCTATAAAAATCCTTAACGAAGAAATAAAAGGTTCATGCTATAATATTTTAAGACTTTCCCACACGGATGAATCATTAATATTGGACGAAGCAAAAATATCGGCAGAGTACAAAAAACACGTGTCAAAATCTAAGAACCCTTATCTCTTGGATCAATATTACTGCAATCTCTGCTTATATATATGTTAGTTTCTATTTACTCTCTTCTCCCGCCACCTTCAATTTCTCACACACAACTCACAAACACAACGTTGTTCTGACTTTTAAGGATTCTACTTCTGGTTTTTCAGGTAATTTATATAGATATATTGGATCTATGGTTTAAATTTAAACGGCTAAATATATATATAACTACCACATCTATATATGTTGGTTGACACCAACAATATCTCCTCCGCCGGCAATATAATGGACGGCGACGGCGACGGCGACGGCTCCCCATTCATGTTGTCACCTTGGATCCAAACATCCATATCGCCTTTCATCAAGACCAACGACAACGCCCTCATCGGCTCCCTGGTCCGCCGGGAAGGCCACATTTACTCCCTGGCGGCCACCGGCGGCCTCCTCTACTCCGGCTCCGACAGCAAGAACATCCGCGTCTGGAAGAACCTCACGGAGTACACCGGATTCAAGGCCAGCAGCGGCCTCGTCAAGGCCATCGTCCTCTCCAACGGTAAAATCTTCACCGGCCACCAAGACGGCAAGATCCGAGTCTGGAAGGTCTCCCCCAAGAACCCCACCCTCCACCACCTCTCCGGGACCCTCCCAACGCTCAGGGACATTTTCAAGAGCTCCATCAACCCAAGCAATTACGTGGAGGTCCGCCGCCGCCGGAGCCTCTGGATCAAGCACTCCGACGCCGTCTCCTGCCTCAGCCTCGACGAGGAGCTTGGCCTCTTGTACTCCGCCTCTTGGGACCGGACAGTCAAGGTGTGGAGGATTGCTGACTCTAAATGCCTCGAGTCCTTCAACGCCCACGACGACGCCGTCAACTCGGTGGTGGCCGGCGTGGAGGACTTGGTGTTCACCGGATCGGCCGACGGGACGGTGAAGGTGTGGAAGCGAGAGAAGAGAGGGAGAGGGATGAAACATAAGCTGGATAAAATTTTGTTTCAAAACGAGTGTGCAGTTACGGCGTTGGCCGTAAGCCCGGACACGTCAGTGATCTACTGTGGGACCTCTGACGGGATGGTCAACTTTTGGGAACGTGGGAAGCAACTGTCACACGGTGGGACCCTCAAGGGACACAAGCTGGCCGTGCTCTGCCTGGAGGCGGCGGGAAGTTTGGTGTTCAGCGGATCCGCCGATAAGACGATATGCGTGTGGCGGAGGGAGGGGTCCATCCACACGTGCCTGTCCGTGTTGACGGGGCACACGGGCCCAGTTAAGTGCTTGGCTGTAGAGGTGGATTTGGAGACTGTGAATAGTGATGATAAACGATGGGTGGTGTACAGTGGCAGTCTCGATAAATCGGTTAAAGTATGGAGCGTCTCAGAACAGGCGCCTGATATGAATCAAATGGCCGGGGAGGATGGGAATCAGCTGGTGACCTACGAGGTAGGGTACTAGTCCGATGTGTAGAATTGCTGACGTGGAAACACGTGGACTGTTGTTGTTGGTTTTGATTTTAAGTGTGAAATTTTGGTTGTGTATGTGGAGGTAGGTAGTTACATATGGTGTTTGCCTACAGCCTATCACGGAGAGAACTTCACACTTGCACATATATTTCTGATGTAATTAACATATAATTCAGCAATAAGAAAAAAATATATGAATTTTGAAACTCCAATCCCCACATAAAATACTACTTTTTTGTTTCTTCTTGAAGCATGCTTTATGCATGTAAATCAAATCATATATTCTTTAATTAATCTTCATCGAACTCAAGCAATTCCTGTGCTTTGTTGATTGTTAAGCATTCCTCTATATATTCTGACATTTAAATAATGACTTTTGGAGTCATATATGTTTTGTTTTCAACCACTACGTACATCCATGGTTACAACTTACAACAAGATTTAATACTTTAATTACCCTTGAAGTTCCAAATTAATAAGTTGGAAACAGTTGAAGTGATAAATAAAATTCCATATCGCATAAATACAACATGCATCTCATAAAAGCCAACAGGCGGGAGAGTTAAAACATGGGCTCCTCTTCTGATTTTTAGGAGCGTGTTTTCTTTTTTGTGTGAGGAGTGTTTGTGGAGTAAATCTTCTTTTTTAGGGTTTTCTAGAGCTTCTTATGGGACGGTGACTATAAAGATGGGAGTGTTGACAGGGAGAGATAGGAGTGTTGGTAGCCAGAGATGGTTGTGCTTGTGAGGATCGGTGTGCTGGGCTTGAGTCCTTTATGTTCTGGTGTGTTGCGACATAGATCGAGAGAGGGGTATGGTGGTTCTGCGGGGGCAGTGGTGCTGGGTTGACAGG
The DNA here is from genome assembly GCA_036897405.1 of Pelargonium myrrhifolium. Lineage (NCBI taxonomy): Eukaryota > Viridiplantae > Streptophyta > Magnoliopsida > Geraniales > Geraniaceae > Pelargonium > Pelargonium myrrhifolium. The sequence goes on along the minus strand of JAYMTK010004840.1, from coordinate 3,260 downwards.
GACGACCAGAGGGATTCGGTGAATCTGCGGGGCCGGTGGTGCTGGGTTGACAGGGACGACCGACATGTCTCAGGTGGGTTCGGGCGGGCGTGGAGAGACGTGCTGTATTTTGATTGTGGGTTTAGGGGTGGTTTTGCGGTCGGATCCGACAATGTAGCCTGGACAGACGACGTGAGCGACGGATGCGGAACTCGGAGGGCGCGATAGAAGACTTGGAAGAGGTCCGAGATAAGGTATAATAGGTGTTTGAGATGTGTCTCTCATGAAAGCCCGTGAGAGGACTATGGGTCTGATTAGTTGGTAGAGGGGGGAGGCTTTGCCTAGAGCCCTTCTGCTTCGACTAATATGTTTCCAGGTTTCTTTTTTATTACCCATCTAGGGTGGTCATAAGTTGGTAAGTTGCATTTTGTGATTTGACCGGAGTCCAAGGAGGGTTTGTATTTCTGGAACCATTTTTCCAGCATTGCGATAATAATAAAATAAAATAAAATAAAAAAAGATGTATCTCATACATAGTTGAAATGAACTCATACCAATAATAATATAAAACGTATCTCATATATAATAGCTGAAATAAACTCATACCAATAATAAATATAAAATGTATCTCATATATAATAGTTGGGGGGAAATTACGCAAAACACTCATGAACTATGCGTTTTTACAAATTGCACCCCTGAAGTTTGGTCTGTTACTTTAAACACCCCTAATCTATCCAAAGATGTTTCCGTCAGTTAAACTTAACGGAAAATGTCACTATTCACGTCATGTGCCTAACACATGACCAACTTTTTTTGTGAAATTCCCAAACTGCCATTCTCTTTCATCTTCTACACCACCATCATCATTCATATTCTTCACATTGCCGAAAAACTCATAGTTCTGCCGGAAAGTTCAATATCTTGTCGGGAATATCATAGTTCCACCGGAAAATTAAAATAAAAACAATTCTCTAATTTCATCATCCAACAAATTAAAGCAACTAACCGTTCATCAACAATTACTTCATTTAATTCATGACAAATGACGAAAAAAATTAAATTTCCACATAAATTTAATAACAAAATGTAATACATTTGATCCATGTAATGTTAACAATTTCAAAACAAATCAAACTAACCAAAATTTAAACCCAAACATAATCGATTTCTAACAAAAACAATTAAACCCTAGAACCACCGGTACAAGATTTTGGCCGCCGGAGTAGATCTAGTCCCTAAAACCGTCTTCATGCTCGACGAGTAGGCAGAGAAATCGAAATTGGTACCAATAAATGCCTGAATCCATATTGTCGCCACCAAAATCATCTATTTTTGAGACTGTCCGACCATGAAAATCGAGATCGCTGGTGGGATTTTCCGATCCGTCGCCTCTGATTTTGGCCGGAGTAGATTTGGTCCCTAAAACTGTCTTCATGCTCGACGAGTAGGTAGAGAAATTGAAATTGATACCAGTAAATTATTGAATCCATATCGTCGCCACCAGAATCGTCCATTTTCGAGAATGTCTGGCCATGAAAATCGAGATCGCCAATGGATTTTCGATCTGCCGCCTCTGATTGGCTCTCAGCGACGACTCTGTGTCTCTTATTTTGAGCTTTACGGAGTCTGATTTGGCCTCATATCACGGTGGTGGTAGGCGACGTCGTGGATGCGTTCAAGACCAGCATCGCTCATACGCGAGACCCTCCTCGCCTTCGGCGGACCTCGACGGCCGTACAGTGATTGCCGAGATCGAGCTCTACGGTGATGGTCTTGATGAGAGAGAAGAATGAGGGTAGGGTATGAGAAGGAGGTCTAAGAAGAATGAGAGATTTGATATCTTTATCTTTTTTTTCTTTTTTTTTTCTTTTTAAAGTTTTTTTAATTTAACATTATTTATTTTGAAAATAAAGAAAATAAAAAAATAAGGGTAATTTGGTCATTTTTACCCTTCAACAAACGGTGTTATAGACGGAAACATCTTTGAATAGATCAGGGATGCTTAAAGTAACATACCAAACTTCAAAAGTGCAATTTGTGAAAATGTATAGTTCAGAGATGTTTTGTGTAATTTCCTAATAGTTGAAATAACGGTCTGTTTACCATAAAAAAAATAACGGTTCTGTTGATGCACAAATTTTTTTTTTTTTGAAATACTGTTGATGCACATTTATGTAGTAGTACGTATATGTCCTCTACTAACCGAACATACATAGCACCAACCGAGAAAACTGAAGATAAAAACTAGAAATAAAATTACTCATTTATAATCAAAGCGTACAATACGAATTAATATGCCATTGCACCCAACCATGCAAATAAAAATGATCATAGTCCTATTCGTACAGATTCGCAGGTAGACGAGGAGTGAGTAAAACTTCAAGTGGAGTTGATTTAAGATTCGTCAGTCCGGAGCTCTCACTCATGTCAACTGGTGCACCATGTGGCGTTTCAATCTCAAACCCATGCAACAAGCTAGCCAGGGAAAGGTGCACCACTTGAAGTGCAAGCGAAATACCAGGACACATTCTTCTACCGCTGCTGAAGGGTATCAACTCAAAGTTCTGACCTCTCACGTCATAATCTTTGTTCGTTGTCATAAATCTTTCTGGTTGAAACTCGTTAGGATTCGGCCAATAGTGTGGGTGGCGATGAATTTTGGAAATGTTGACGATAAGACGTGTACCTGCGGGCACATGATAGCCACCCACAGTACAGTCCTCCATTGCTAGGTGAGGAATTGAAAGTGGCCCAGCGGGGTATAGACGAAACGTTTCTTTCATAATAGCTTGAAGGTAGACAAGGTTTTTTATGTCCGGTTCTTCAACTTGTCTTTGTCTGCCAACTTGAGTGTCCAATTCATGTTGAGCTTTTCTCAGAACTTCTGGCTTATTCATAAGTAACGATAGGGCCCATGTTAAAGTTACCGCTGTTGTATCTGATCCAGCTAGGATCATACCCTGCATTTGTAGCAAGGAGATGTGTAAATTATACAGTATATATAAATGTTATACTCATGCATGTCAAAATAAATACTGTACTTATTTTGAAGTCTCGTTAATTAATACTGTAATTATTAATTTTAATTTCAATTCAGATATAATTTAATTATAATCAGTTATTTGTTAAAATGTAGCTAGGCACAACTGAAATTTAATATTAATAAAAGTACATTTAATGTAACTTAAAATCAAGACAATAAGGCTTCGTTTGGTACACTGTAACGGAATGGAATGGAATGAGCATTCTAGGCAGAATGCTATTACAGGCTGAATCAT
>JAYMTK010004839.1:0-10749 GCA_036897405.1 Pelargonium myrrhifolium | reverse complement strand
GTTTTTGTAGTGTTTACTTTCGAAATTTTATGCATCATCATACAATATAGATGAGTTATTCACAAACAATGCCAACACCATTAATTTGGATGTTTACATGTAAGTAATTTTACTGATCAATGTCTTTCAGACTCATTAATTTAGTTTAAATATAATAAAATTTACGGTGAATATTTATAACTTGTGCAACGCACGGAGTTTAAACTAGTATGATAATATTTCGGAATACATTGCCATCAAAATATTCTTAATGACCACCAAGCTCTTGAGTTAACCGGTATGAAGTTGTTCCAACCTAATCTGAGATATTGGGATCAAGTTTTAGGAAATGTATATGCATTAAAATTTGATAGAAAGATATTTGTCACCCTTATTGAGACTATTTTGGGTGTGATATATGATTTTTTATTTATTTATATCGGTTATGAATACTTTTATACTATCTCTGTTTCAAATTAAATTTCGTTTTAGAGTTTTAATTTTCAGAAATATTAAGGGAAGATGTTAAATAACTTTCTTATCCTTAACATCTTCCCTTAATATTTCTGAAAATTACACGAACTTTAGAGTTATATGTAAAAAAAAGAAAATAATAATAATCTTCCATATGAGACAAAAAATGCATAAATAGTATTATAGTAAAGTCATGTGTATATATTTCTTAAAAGTAAAAGTTGACAATTATTTTGAAACAAAATAAAAACTCTGCAAAGACGTTTAATTTGAAACAGACGTGGTATATGATAAACTCCAAAAGAAGATATACAAGAACTACACGAGAGTAGTTACAAAAAAGTAAGAAAGTCAAGAACCAAAGATGAGGGAGGTCTACAGAGCCCATTTTCGCAGTGATAATTAAGTGAGAAAGATAGAGTTTTGATTTTGGAGAAAGTGACGCATTTTTTTCTTGCCAACCAACCAAATGTGCCACAAGACGATTTATTAAACCTTTTAGCACCTAATGCCATACCGAAAAACACCAATTAAGAGCGTTATAGCAGTAAGTGAGGGTAGTCTTCAAAACTTGTGTTGAGTTAGTTGTTGAGCCAAAGATTTATTACAGTGATCCTGCCTCTAAAAGAGATGTATTTTACTTGCTAAGATGCAAGAAATTTGTGTTAGTAGACATGTAAATAATAATTAATGCGGAATAACAATTGTTCACGTACAAGATTCATTTCTAAGAACTAAGAACATCATGTTTTACATTGAATAACATAAAATATATCTATGAGAGAGTATGTAATTTTGTTTCTCTAGAATCTCTTTTAGCAAGAATGTTTAAGTAATGATTTCTTTTTCTTGACTCTCTCAGTAGTGATGTAACTAACAATTATTTGCTGAATATTTGTGAAATGAGTGAGTGGGTAGAGAGAGAGGACCAATACATCTTATTGTTAAGTCTCTTGTGTCTCTTCCATCAAGAGACACAACCTTTCATCAATCTTAGTGAAAAGTCACGATTTTCCATAAATAACTAACTCTTAATTGAAGAGTCATGACTGTACAAGTATAGTGTCTATAAAGTGGGTCATATATTCTAACATTCTCCCACTTGACCCACGTAACTTTCAAGGATCACATTAGTAACATGTTATGTTTCAAGGCTTGATCACAAATTACAAAATTATGGGAATAATTTGGGCAAATAGAGCTCTCGCCTATTTATACTAGTGGACTAACTAAATGGATGACTTAAATTAAAAATAGAATAGCTCTATGAATGACTAAGATTCACTATTTAGAGAGTCCCTAAGGCATTACAAAATTCCACATAAGTCTAAATATTTTCTAAGGCTGTTGGAAAGAAGGGAATGAGAGCTTCTATAGAATTCTACAAGTGTGAGGAAGTTTGTAGCCTCCATGCTCGCTGGGATGTACCCATTAACAAATTTCTAATTGAGCTTGTTTGACTATAACTTGTCTATCACTTAGGACCAGTTTGGTTCCACAATAATGGTATAATTGTTTTTAAGTGAATAAACACACATTATATTATGATAGACAAAATAACTTTTGGCAAATTTGAGTAAGTTACATGTTTTCAAAAATAACTTGAGAGTGGAAGAGCTCTCAGGTTCGATCCCCAGTAAACACACCAATGAAAAGGGGTGATGAGCCTTAACTGTGACTAAGCCCCGAACTGGATTAAACCAGTGGTTGGTAATTTTCAGTAATAAAAAATTCAAGGGTTGATTGGTTGTAGGCCTTATGAACTTGTGTGGATTTTAGATTTGAGCCTTATTTAAAGTATTTGCTATTTTAGGACCATGGACTTTCCAAAATTTTGATATGAGCCCAAATGACATGTTATAGCCTGGAACCAACCGACATGTCAGCACTGCCTTCCACGTTGTCCTCCGCGTCTGCAAGTTGCGCCATACCAACACCCTTTCCCAACTCCACTTGAAACGTTGCGTTTTATTTTATTTTTGGTTTGGAGAGAACACAACTCTTGTTTGTTTTCTTCGTTCATCCACCACACTATGACTCGACCGACGAGTAAATTCGACGAGCCAACCGTTGTCGTCGCTGCTGTTAGACTCACTGGAGCTCACCACTGACTCGACCGGCGAATAAATCTCGTAAGGAAACTCAGTGGGGAAGCAAAGACCAACATCGAAACCATAACTCTCCATGAGTTTGAACTTCTCGTTTTTGGGAAGGAAATGGGTTAAAAGCCATAACCCTGTCCGTCTCGTTTTTGCCTTCTCTGGATCTTGCCATCACCTTGATCTTCACCAGTCTTGGTCTGCAAAGAGCTGATATGAGTTTCGCCGAAAGCAGCAAGAATGTCAAATCCTTGAATTCGATCGTGAAATTGCTTAATTTGCTTAGAGAATTGTTTTTGTGAGCATCGATTTGTTATTATTGTTTTATTTTTGGGAGATTCGCGCGCTTTTGGGTGAATTTTCAGGGATTATTATGTTGAAAAGTTGAATTTTAATGTGTGAGGTTTGATGTGTTAGTTGTTGGTACTTAGTTGGATTTGAATTTGATTAGAAAATGTTGGTTATGTGGAATTGAATATAGCTTTGATTCAAAAATTTGGATTTGGAAAAATGATTGTTTGGATTTGAAGAAGGAGAGGTAAAGGTAGGAGTCGGAGTTGCTGGAGTCACTAAAAAAGGAGTTAAACTATATGCATATGTGAAGTAACCAAACAATGCGTTTCAATTAAGTGGAGCTGTCCGAAGTGCTGACGTGGCGCAACCTGTAGACGTGGAAGGCAACGCTAACGTGCCGGTTGTTTTCAGGCTATTACATGTTGTTTGGGCTCATATCTAAATTTTGGTAAGCTCAAGATCATAAAATAACAAATAGCCTAAGTACGGGTCAAATCTAAAATCCACACAAAATTCAGGGGTCTGGAACCGGTTAACCCAAAATTCAATCACGTGTTTGAGAAGAGACGACATCGTTTGCAAGCTCTCGTCTTCTTCTTCAGCGGGAGAAGCTATAATTGTTCACTGTATTCAGTAGTCTCGGGCAAAGGAAGGAGAAAGAGACGAAAATGGAGGACGAGGAGATAGAAGAGGGGATGGTTGTGGATGACGATGCCCAACCTGCACAGCACCAGCGCAAGATAGAGAAGTCGGCGTACGAAATGCTCCAGGATAGCAAGACGGCGGTGGAGGAGATCGTCGCCAGGATGCTCTCCATCAAGAAGGAAGGCAGGCCCAAATCGGAGCTCCGGTCGACCGTCACCGAGATGTTTCTCCACTTTGTCACCCTCCGCCAGGTCTTATATATACTTCCTTACTTGCATATATTTGCCCTTTTCACTCAATCTAGGGTTTTATCATGTTAACACGATTAGGTGCTGCGTAGTTTGATTTTGACTTGATGTGATTGGATTTGGTTAATTTGTAATGTTTAGATGGATTTTGCTTAGTTTAAGAGATGGAAAGTCGATTGAACTTAACGGGTTTCCATTCTGAGCTTTGTGTGCAGTGCTAGTCAGTCATTTAGCTGGTAAATTTTGAGTTTTTAAAGAGTTTTGCATATGTGTTTTATGTGGGAAAATTAGGTAATATACTTTATGTGAATGTGGAAGTTAAATGTTTGGCTTGTGATGGAATTGTTGAATTGGAGCAAGTAGACTGTAATGCGGGAACAATTGGAAGTGTAATTATAAAGCAAGCTTATGGGTATAGAGATATCATCTAGTTGATGCATTCTGCTTTTAATTGGATAAATGCATTTGCAAAGAAATGTTCCCGAGTTATGGCATGTGTAGTTCAAATGGTATTAATTCGTGCAATGAAGAGGAGTGGTGTCTGATGTAGAGTTATGGTTAGGTGAGTTCAAGGTAATCGGCTTTCTGCTAACTTTGACTCATAAAAACGGGGAGAAGTATATACAATGGGGGCTGTAATAGAAGTAACTGAACCATGCCTGAGGGTGACCAGCAAGGTCATGTATTACCAAGAACTAGGATCTAATCTACTGATTGAGATTTTAGGAAGGATAACAATGCTAGCGGAGCAGAAAATAATGTCCGTGTAAACATCATATTATAATCATCACTCTATCAAGTGAAAAGATGTTTGCAATTCCTGCATAATGTCAGTATCAAGTTTTATTGTCAACCTAATGCAAATTTGAAGGCTCTAGTTTCTAAAGCACAAACATTTATGTTTTTTTTTTTTTAATTTTTTTTATGGGATTCCTTAGAATTTACTCTCGTAGTGAATGAAATCTCATCAAAAGAATCGGATATACAATGAAGAATATAGAGACACACAAAAACAATGAAAAAGAATTTACTCTCTTAGTGAATGAAATCTCATCAAAAGAATCGGATATACAATGAAGAATATAGAGACACACAAAAACAATGAAAAACTCAACCTATTCAAGAATGCACCATATTATATAACCTTTTAACCATGATCAACATAGATTATATTATAATCCTTTAGACCAAAAAAAGAAGCGAACAACTTTAAACTCTCAAGAGGGAGAAATCATAAATACACAAAAACAGTAGAACTGCGTTACATCTATAAGCTTGCCACATTATAACAGTTCTTATTCTCTTTATGGACGGTCAAAATTGAAAGATTCAACGTGAAAATGATTGTTGAATGTGTTTTTCTGATGACAGGTACAAGTTTCAAATTATTCCCTCTTGATCTTAATTTGAATTTTGAACTCTTTGATTTGTCGTATATTATGTGCACTAAAGATGTAAGGATGACATATATGGGAAGGTAGATGTACTAATATGGTATTTTATGCATCTCTCTCTCTCTCTCACACACACACACACACACACACAACTTTGCAATTGATAATATACCATTTGTCAGCTGTCTCTACACTGCTGGTTAACATAGAAGCCTCATTTGTCTTCATTTATTCTAGCATTTAGCATAAATGATTTACTTTTGTTTCTTCTGTAATGATTTGAACCAATCCAGAATTTTATTACCGCTTACTCCACAATCTTCTCTTGCAGGCTAACCGTTCAATTTTGCTGGAGGAAGATCGTGTAAAAGCGGAAACAGAACGTGCAAAGGCTCCAGTGGACTTCACAACCTTGCAGCTTCACAATTTGATGTATGAGAAAAATCATTATGTGAAAGCAATAAAGGCTTGCAAAGACTTCAAGTCCAAGTATCCTGATATTGAACTTGTTCCAGAGGAAGAATTTTTCCGTGATGCACCCGAAAAGATTAAGAGCTCTATAATGTCAAGTGATAATGCACACAATCTTATGCTGAAGAGGCTTAATTATGAGCTGTTTCAGGTGATCACTAGTCATTATATTATTCATCATAAAGTAGTAAAGAAAGTTTTGAATTTTCTTGTATTATGGATATTTATCTATCATAAAGTAGTTCAATCTCATTCTCTTACTATATTTACATGGGAATAACTTCAGTCTATGTTTACTCATTAAGTGTATGGGTTATCCTTCTTATCTTATTAAGAGTTTATCAAAATTTCTGACTTCCTTTTCCTTCAAACTCTGCATATGCATGGAAACTGTCCGTATGAGTGGAGTTTTTTGTTTTATTAATATTCGTATTGTTATTAATTTCTACTGTTGGAAGCATCTTGGGAGTACTAACACTGCATCTGTATCAGCGCAAAGAACTATGCAAACTTCACGAGAAACTTGAGCAGCAGAAGAAGGGTCTGTTGGAAACTATTGCAAATCGGAAGAAATTCTTGTCGAGTCTACCTTCACACCTGAAGTCTCTTAAGAAAGCATCCTTGCCTGTACAGAATCAATTAGGGGTTCTGCATACAAAGAAACTAAAGCAACACCATTCTGCAGAGTTGCTTCCTCCTCCTCTCTATGTGATTTACTCACAGTTATTGGCACAAAAGGAAGCATTTGGAGAAAATATTGATCTGGAGATAGTAGGAAGTGTGAAGGAAGCTCAAGCTTTTGCGCGGCAGCAAGCAATTAGGGACACAGGTAATTTCATTTATACAATGTCCTGCTGCCTAGCTACTTGATGGACCGTTCTGTAATATTCTCCTGGGAAATAGACTTGAGTGATATAGCATAGTTACAGCATGGAGAGAGAGTATTGATTTAGTTTAATGGCTCAGGTTTTTCCACCAATGTGGAGAGTTCCAGAATGGAAGATGATGCAGCAGATGAGGAAGATGATGGCCAGAGAAGGAGAAAGCGGCCCAAGAGGGTTCCGGGCAAGGAAAGTCAAGACCAGGCAGGAATACATCAAGTTCACCCACTTAAGATCATCCTTCACATATATGATGATGAGGTTTCTGATTCCAAGTCTGCGAAGCTTGTCACTTTGAAGTTTGATTACTTAATAAAGTTGCATGTTGTTTGTGCTGGGATTGAAGGGTCTCATGAAGGGCCTGAGAATAATATCTTGTGCAACTTGTTCCCAGACGACAGTGGCCTCGAGCTTCCACTCCAGGTATAATTATTTCATTTTATATTTTATCTATGTTCTTCTCAGTCATTTACCTTGTTATGATATTTTGTTTGAACACTGCAGTCAGCCAAGCTTTCTGTTGGTGGTTCTGCTGTGTTTGATGAAAGGAGGAACTCACGTCCATATAAGTGGGTCCAGCATTTGTCTGGAATTGATTTTTTACCGGAGGTGTCTCCTTTGATTACTGGCCGTGATACTCAAAGCGGTGAAACAGTGAAAAATGATGGGGTTATATCTGGTCTCTCACTGTATCGCCAGCAGAATCGGGTACAAACGGTCGTGCAAAGAATTCGTTCCCGGAAGAAGGCTCAGCTGGCTCTTGTGTGAGTCACTGCTTTGTTTGTTTGGACTCTTGGGTCATCAATAGGAGCTGAAAACACCCATGCAGTTAAACTGAATAGAGTTTTGTAGTTTGTTTTTGGCATATCATGTGACAGCATGACTAATATATGATGGCTGTTCTTTTGTTTGCAATTACGCGGCTAGTGCTATATTAATTTTTCTTGGGAAATTCCTTTTTTGTTGCCTGTATGTAATTTATTTGCCTGCAGGATTCTAGTGTTTTATTTGTCCGTGTGGAAAGGTAATACTTTATTTTGAAAATTTAGAATTCTTTGATTGGCTTACAGGGAACAGCTCGATTCACTTACAAAGCTTAAGTGGCCTGCTCTCACTAGTGAAAATGTCCCATGGGCTTTTCATACCCCCTTGTGCAATTTGCATGGTTGGTCATGTGTAGGCCCCCCACCAAAAAAGACTTCATCTGTACCTGTCATTGATAGTGAGCAAGTTCAGGAACCTGTGGATGTTGATATGGAAAGAAGATCTGATACTGCAAGGCAAGAGCTAGAAAGTTCACGGGAAGATGGGGAGCTTCCATCTTTGATCCCACTTGCATCTGTTTCGAGGGATGTTCAACTTACTCCCTCGAAAGGATCTAGTCTTGAGCACTCCAGGCAGCTGGCTTTAATGTCGAAGAGCGTCATTTCCCCAATTAATAAGGCAAAATCACAAGGTTTGAGAAAGTATGATGGTGATTATGATCTTATGGTGTATTCAGATAGTGATCAAGATGAACCTGCTCAAGTTGAGCCAGAGGTAGAAAATGCAGTTTCTGTTCATTTCTTTGAGATGAACGAAAAACCATGGGTGAAATATGGGGTGAAGGAATTCCATCTTGTTTTGATCAAGAAAACAGATACAAATGAGAGGAATATGAAGTTGGAAGCCAAGGTAGCTGTTATGTTACTTTTGTGTAATGTTTTCGTTTGTTCACTTTTGACACTTAATGTGTATTTCTGTTATGCCAGGTCAAGATCAGCATGGAGTATCCTCTTAGGCCTCCCCTTTTTACATTGAGTTTTTATGCTGTTAATCTTGGAGAAGACCGTTCTGAGAGTGATTGTTCTGATTTGTACAATGAACTCCGTGCCATGGAAGCTGAGGTATGTATAAATGAATTGATGCTTCCCTTATTAGTTGTCATCTGAAGTGTAGTTTTTCTTGTGAACACTTCAATCCTGTTGTTCATATAGGTTGGCTATATAGCCAACTATGTTGTGTAGCATTTGATATTGGACTCCAAAAAGGCTCCAAGGCCATAAGAGCCAGGTAGTAGAGATGAAAATGCTTAAGGTGGTTTTGAGGAAACACTAGGAGGAATAATACGAAGAGTGAGCTCCGAGCAAAAGTTAGGATAGCTTCAATTGAAGATCAGATGAGTCATAATTGTCTTAATGTGGTTTGGATATGTACAACATAGAAAAGGCTTGGGACCCCATGAGAAAGTTTGCTGTAACTGAAAAGACTAGAGATGGCCTTAACTCTTAAGTTAACATGGAAAGATTTAATAAGAAAAGGCGTGCTAATTCTTGATTTAACAGAATAAACAACATTAGATGGATGGAGTGGAGGAGGAGGATATGGAAAAAAGATTACAATGAGTTTTTCTTCAGGATTTAATATTTATGCAGTTGACCCCAACTTTCTTTAGAAAATGACATTATCTCAAGATTAACAGCTTAAAGATAACATGATTACATCCCAATAAGAAACTTTATTTGGAAATCGTCTAAATTTCTATTGTGTGTTGTGTTGCCAAGTCACACTTTTTTTTTACTGTTTTGTCTGGTAGGTTAACCTTCATATGCTAAAGATGCTACCTCTGGATCAAGAAAATTACATCTTAGCACATCAGGTGCGTTGTCTGGCAATGTTGTTTGACTATTACATGGAGGCATCCCCATCTTCTGAAAAGAGTAAAAGTACATCTGTAGTTGATGTTGGCTTGTGTAAGCCTGTTAGTGGTAAACTTCTTTCGAGATCATTTAGGGGAAGAGACCACAGAAAGATGATATCTTGGAAGAACATGGAATGCGCTCCTGGATATCCTTGCTAGTACAGTTTTCGTTCTCTGATGTCTGCTAGATAGATATCAGAAGGAACTAAACTTGTTTACTTGCAGAGTTGCCTTTCTACTTTGCTGATAGTAGATTGACAATCCATCAGAGTTTCCGTTCTCTGATGTCTCAAGTACATTGTTTTTCAGCAGGCTAAGCCCGTATCTGTTTTTGGTGTGTCCAAGGGGTTGTAATCAAAGTTAACTTAGGTAGACAATGAGATTTGTTATACTGTCGAGGCCTATAGAAAAAACTACTCTGAATGTTTGACAGTGAGGTTCTGTATTTTGTTATTATTATTATTATCTTTTTCATTTGATCAGCATTTGTGTCCTAAACAGAGTTTCAAGGTTAATCCTGAGATATGCATGGATAAAGGATGCAATATGCTGCCAAGAAAATAATTTTTTTTTTTTTCTTTTGCAGATGTCAGAAAACAATACAAGATTGAAGTCAAATATGGGAATTTATTTCCCCTTTTTGAGAAAAAATCTTAGAAAATACAATGCAACTTATTAGATTAAACAAAACAAAACAAGTCGTGGTTCGACTCGTTTCTAGATCTCAGACTGCAACATGGATATGATATTCAATTTGTATCCTTAAATTTGTTGTGAATCATAAGCATTAAGCAGGAGGAGGAGGAGATCTGTAATACAATTGCAGAGGCTTTCGAAAATTAGAGAAACCTCCATCACATACTATTGTCAATGGAGCATATGTTGCAAGCTCTTGACCAGTCTTAGTTTCGTGTTTTATTCCTTTGATCGACAGTTCCCTTCTCTTCAACAAGGGATGTTACTGTTCCTTGTTCCAGTCTTCCACTGCATATATAGAAAGTTACATTATTCTCTTGTGATTTATGAATGTTACAATGGACATAATAATAAAATGTAATATAAATCCCAAGTGCGTTTTGCCTTGTCCAAGGATGGGTTTGGTTCCTCGACAATTTCTGTCTGCTGACTTTTGCTGGATTTTGAGCTCCGGCATGTGGAATTCTTTTCCGTGTACGAGGTCAGGGAAAATGGGAGGGTAGTGAACCCGCAAAACTGTATGTGAACCATGCTTTAAGTAAGACACAAAAATTAAGCATAGAACGAGTAGGGGTGGTCTGATTTGAGCGATCATATTTGGTCAACCAAAAACAGTTTTCAATTTTATGAATTTGGACCAACACGGGTACCCACAAAATTGTATGTGAACCGTACTTAAATAAGGCACAAAAATCCATATGTATATATGTTAAAGTTTGTGAGGTTGCATTAGGAGTTGCCACCTCATCAACCTTAACAATTTAGAGCATTTTCATGAAGTATTCCTTCATTTTTCGACGGTTACAAAAAAATCATCTATTAGCTAATAACAATTACTATTAACATTCACTATGACAATCATAATTTATCTTTAGAAGTGTATTACCC
>JAYMTK010004838.1:0-10749 GCA_036897405.1 Pelargonium myrrhifolium | reverse complement strand
GCTCCTTGATGTTTTCATTCAGCTCCTTGATGTTTTCATTCAGTTGCATTCAGGCGAAAAAACAAACACCAAGACGCGCCGAAACTTCCGCATATTTTTTTATCAAAATATGTATTTGAAGGGAATTGTTCTTATTGTACGTAGCAATGATATTTTTTGAAACAATTATTTTATTGATTGCATAATAATTGAATCCAATAATAAGATTGCCAGCTCTTTATTTGCTTGTCTTATTCTCCACGGCTTCATGAGCATATTTTGTTTGTCTTGTACACACATTCATAAATGTTCAACTCTTATTTGTCCACCAAATTAAACAAAAGTTATAGTTCTGTCCATATTTGTTTAATACTTTTGTGGTCAATACTGTGTTTATGTTATTATATACAGAGTTAAATGATTTTATCTCTAAATTTATAAATTTTTTTGAGCATACCTCATGTCCTCAAATATTTCTTAATTAGATTCTTGAAATACCAATTTTTTTATTCGGTCTTTGCAGCTTGTTATAAACAACTGTCACGTGAATAAATTGAATATTTCACCCCATAAAATCGACGAACTGAAATTATGATTTTAGTCTCAAATCTCAAATTTTATTTGTTTTGGCCATTAGACTTTTTCTTTTGTTTCCAAGAGATCTTTTGCAATTGTAATTACCATACAAACACTTAAAACAATGAGTGATGATGAAGGAAATCAGTTTCCTACTGTACAAAGTTTTTTCAAAAAAAATGTCTGGCGACATAAAGAAGTCATGGGCCCTCTGAAACTTTCAACATTATATGCTTTAGAACAGTGAATTTCATTTTTTTTTTTTAAGAGCAAACAAGACAGCTGCAGAGAATCAGACCAATGTATTATGCTTTTCAGGATAGAAATTCAAACACATAAGGAGGGGAATATTACAATTACACCAATACATACACATCATTTTAACAAATTTTTACCATCAGACAATTTGAATATGCACCAAACATAATAGTATTTTTATACGTAGAAGTACTTTTTTTGAAGTGTTTCCATAATTTCCAAACCAATTCTCTCACTCTCAACATGGTGCCACTGAATCTTCTATAAGAACAAACATATATGACGTGTATTATATACGGTCAAAATGGTATTGACATAACAAATCGTACAACTTTTACCATCACCCCTTTACGTGCTAAGAACTTCATCTCTTTCCGATACCACCATTGGCTCGATGCTCAACAGCAATGAACAATTTAAAGTGAGCCAAGCGAATTAAACTGAGTCCAGGCCTCCTGCATATATGTAAATGCAAGTAAAAATATGAAAGAGATCTAATAATTGAGCATTAAAACAATGAATCATTGACTAGACATTAGGGGAAGCTCCATTTGGTTTCTTAATAAATCCTTAATGTTGCATTTAGAATAACTTTGTACCAGACGACAGTTAATCATCAGATTCACATCAAAAATCTGAGACTTCTGCACCGGGGATTACCTGTAATGGTCCAGCGACTAAATTTGTATATCCAAAATGTTTCCTCAACATCATTGGATATGTGCTCCAATCAAAACAAGAAAGCAAATAGATCAAAGTTACTTTTGGAACAAAAATATGTACTACCTGCAAAATATCAAAAACTTTTTCAGCAATGTATTTTTGATGAGAAGCAGCACCCTTCTGCTGTAGCTTATCCGGATGCAGGCAGAGTAAAGCCCTTTGATACGCTCTCTTCACTGCATTTCCTTCAATTATATTAACAAGAGGCACAGGCTTCCACCCACTCTCCGGCCAAAGGACCTGCATGTTTGACCATTAGTAGTTGTAAGAGACGAAGTCCTTAGCCTGGATGGTCTTAACCTCACAAGTAAGAAATATATTCTAGTCCGTGAACAGTTTGAGTTATGACTTAGAACATATCAAATTGCAATCTCTTTTTGGTACAATCGTAGAATATCACCAAAAGCTGAATATATCTATAACTGTCTCTTCATGCAAACAAATTGTAATCTGCAGGAGAAGATATAAAGTAGGGCCGTAATTCTCTAAGTTCCCAATTGGAGGCAGTGAATTGTATCTCCTAGAAGACAGTGACTACAGGAAAGCCATTGATCAACTTGAGATTGAGAACAACACTGCAACCAAAATTACTAGATAATAGTAGAATGAGAGAGGAAAGGAACCATGAGTGAAGAAAAAAGGGAAAAAGAACCCATCATACTCACATATTGTAAAGTTGATAAAAGTGAGCGTATGTTGCCTTCTTTTCCACTCGACCACTTTCGGATTTTAGCATCATAGACCTAGAATAAGCTTTAAAGTTATTGCTCCTTAGCAAACTACAAAGAGACATTATGTGGGTGCACGGATACTCGCACAATTTACACACCTGCATATCTTCTTGATCTTTACTTGGTTGGGGTTCCTTATTCTTCTCTAGGGGTAATTCTTTCATCTGACAATAAGCCAAAGTAAAATAATTCATGAGCAAATGCAATTAATCTTAAATGAGTAGAAAAAGATGTGAGAAACTATGCTGGTGTATACACGTCAAACCCATTACACATATACATGGGAAATTTTATGTTTGTTAATCAATTTTCTTATTAGAATGATCACATACCACGAAGTCTTGCTGGAAAGACTCATCTGGATCTCCAACTACAGTCTTGGAGACATCAGGATCTGATGCTGACAAAAACATTGATTTATTACATATCAGACATTAAACAATCACCAACTACTTGGAAAGATATAAATGTGAGGAAGTGTGAGAATACAGTTTGGTTCAGAAAAGTGAGTATGATTTCAAATTCTAACCAGTGAACAATACTCTCCCGCTCACATTTTACGTATAATCTTTGAGAACTGTATTGTGGCACAAGTTTCATAATTTTAGCATATACGGCCATTCAAGCTAAACTCCACCTATAAATTTGTATTGTTTAGACACCTCCCTGATGATGCCTACCATAAACAAAAGTTGGCATATTTTGCAATACCTTCACAACATATACCTCTTTCCGAGTATTTAACTAAGCAAACTATTTAATGCATGGACAATAGAACTAACCAGTACTTGATACTGAGGTACTCTTCAGTTTAGCAGTATCGCTAGATGTATAGTTCTCAGTCTTTGTAGCAGAGTACCGTTTCTCCGACTGTTTAAGATATTCGTAAACCTATAAAAGATGATAAAATGTGTGAAATTTAAAGATGTACCAAAGCTGTTGTAGAACAGGATCAGTCTGCATGTAGAAGATATAAAGTTGTAAACGAGTTTTATTGTTTTCCAATGGGATATAGTGAAAAATTGCTAACCTCTGCAGTAGTAACCTTCTTGAGTTCCAAGATGGATGCATCTTGTGATGCCGTCTCCTTGTTCAGATGGGGCTGTACTTTTTGATCCATTCCAGCTGTGCGATGACTTGCTTCCTTCTCTGGTCTGAAAGTGCCATCCCATCTACAGCTCTGACTTTGAGGGTCAACAACAGTTTTGGTTTTTGATGACACTTCATGGTTAAAGATTTTAACCAATTCTTTCATCTTTCCTTTTACTTTAATTCTTCCCAGATTGTTTCCTGATTTCTTGGGTGAACCTTCCACACTACTTTTATCCACTTCTGCACTGGTGAGAGCATTTCGTTTTTCTTCTTGTTTCTTTGCCTTTTTACCGACTTGAATTTTTTCTACCGAAGCTTTTTTGTAGCTTTTGTTCGCTAAGTTCCCTCCAGCCTTCACAGATTTGTCATGATTTTCTGCATATGGAAGAACATTTACTGAGTTCAAAATGCACGAGCTGATTTAATACACAAAAACTGAACTGTGACTTACCTTGTTCAGTGCTGTCATCATTAAACAGAGAACGAAGAAGCTTCACACCATCAGACTTGAGAACTTCTTGTACAACTGCTTGACTTTCTTTCTCGGATTTTCCACCCAAACCAACCTCAGATTGAGAATTAGGTGTCATCTTCTCTCTTGTATTGTCCAAGATAGTATCACTAGAAACATTTTTAACAATCTTTTCAACTCTGCTTACAGTTACCGATTCAGGAAAGGAAGTAACTTCTTCCTCAACCATCTGAGATGACTCCGCTATACTTGGAGTTCTAAGATGCGAGTCATTTCCTTTTTTGTTATCCATCCCAAAGGAGGTAGCGCTCGCCTCCTTGCTACCACTGAAGGAAGGCTTATCAACATCATTTGGAGTAGCATTAGTCAATCTCTCTGCTCCCTCCTCACTCAAAATGGCTCCCTTAGGGCTAAATGCCCTCCCGGCTCTCCCCATTTCTTTCTGTCCTGAACTGTTCCCTCCCCTATGATGATGCATCACGAAAGGAACTCCTTTGCTACCCCATCTGTATATTGAAAAGTGAAACTGGAGACCGTCACTAACAACTTCCGAACCATTTGCACCATTTTTCAAGTTGCCCCCTTTGTCAGTATTTTCAGATTGGATCGCATTCAATAGTTCCTCACTCCCACGAGATACCTCCCTAGATAAAGAGCTATGGCGGTAGAATGACCGAATGTCGTTCTGGGGCTCCTCCTGGACTTGGATTGATTGGCTTGAAAACCGAGAAAGAGAATGACTTGGAGAATGTGAATAGCTTATTCCATCAGAAGCTTGATCCTTGCTCCTAAGCGCGCTACGGGTTGGAGAACCAAATGTAGGAAGATCCACCCCTTTGGTTAATTTTGGAGTAAGGCTGCAAAACTCAAAAGCAGTCCAAGCAATCCATCAGTAAGCATATAAACAATCACAAGAACTTGAAATCCCAAATGAGCTTTAACAAACATTCAACAAACTGAACCACTATAACCAAAAGTCTAAAACACTTAGTACCAAACCAAAATTGAAATTGAGAACCAAAACCTGAGTGGTGAAGGTACTGAAATCCCAAATGGATCTCCTTTGGGAGGGCGAGCAGGGCTGAGGACCCGGGAGCCCGGAGCCGACGAAAAAGGGTCGGAGCGGTCCTGCTGCTTCCTCGGGGTCGAGCACGAGGACTCGTCGCCTTTGAAAATGTCGTCGAAGAAGTCATTGCCCTTGCGCCGCCGCCGATTCCCGGTGCTCTCGCCAAACACCGGCTTCTCTCTCATGTACGGATGTGTGTCTTCTTCGTCTTCGTCGTCCCCATCCTCTTCAGCACCACCGCCGCCTCTCAACGAATCCGAATCGCCGGAGCCGGTGAAGCTGTACCGCTGCCGAATCTCGTACATGGAAGAGCGCCTCGGCGGGCCGCCGAAGACGTCGCTGAAATTGACATCCTGCGGCGAGGATGCGTTGCTGTTGCTGTTGG
Organism: Pelargonium myrrhifolium; assembly: GCA_036897405.1. NCBI lineage: Eukaryota > Viridiplantae > Streptophyta > Magnoliopsida > Geraniales > Geraniaceae > Pelargonium > Pelargonium myrrhifolium. The sequence continues at coordinate 5,467 of JAYMTK010004838.1, read as the reverse complement.
GGAAGGATTGTTGAGGAGGGTAGCCCAGAAGAACGTTCTCTCTCTGAGAAAATCTCTCCATAAATTAACCAGATCAGCAATCTGTGAAACAGTGAAAATCAGTTGGAGGAGTTTCGAAAAGGAAAATATGGCGGGAAATCCATCATCAGCTCATGGAAATGGCGACCTGTAGTTGCTGATTATTCTGGGTTTGTGGCACGAAGATGAAAAATCGAGAGCGAATTTGGAAGCAGAAGAATAGTGATGGAGGTTAAGCGAATTGAAGCCACAAACAAGACGATTACAATTTGGAAGAATCCATATGGTGTTGTTGGACTTGACCTGTGTGTGGATAAGGAGAAATATAACTAACGACAACATGGGAAGCTAATTGCTTTTCTGTCACCTACTCCTTCTGGGAATTCACTTGGTGACCGTTGATCCTATTTTTTTGTCATCTTCACAACACAAGAACAAATTTGATTGGGTGTCAGTCATGTTTCAGCTCCATCATAGCTCATGTGTGCACGCTATTGCCTATTGGGGATTAAAACCACACACACCCAATATTTTGGAACAAAACTAATGCACATGTACTCAATTCAGCTGAAAATTTGTTAAGTGCACAACTCAAGCACATGTACTATCATATCAATAAATAGTGACAAATCAAAATAGAAGCATAGCTCTATAATTGAAGACAACAAGATCAAGATTACATCTGTTCGTATACGCGCGTAAAGAGAACACGGGAAATTGAACCAAAAGTCACTACTACGACCAGGTGAAAACAAAATCTGTAAGGAAACTCGTATAGAAAGATGCATTTTGCATTGCTCCCCAAACTGAAATCAATGTATGGCTGGAAGAGGTGTAATAGGGTATTCTCGGCTCCTATTTTTACCATTCAGAACCATCTGGGAAACGATCCAGTGCATCCTGCTTGCCAGTAACGTAAAATTCTACAACCGCTTGCATCCTTGGAAGTTTATCTGGGTGGTAATTTACATGAACAATTACGGGCTTCAATTTTTTGAGTTTATCATCTTTCCTCACCTTCTTGAATAGGACCTTGCTGTTCATAAATAGATAGAAATCCATAGTTCTCTTGGAAGCATGAAGCCCATCATACCCAGGGTGAGAAGGGTAAAAAAGCTCCTCATTGAAAACTGCTTGATCCCATAAGTTTGCCCGAGCAAGCTGATCCGTCACGCGATCCAAGAGCTCAATTGAAGGAAGTGTGGGCCTAATGTAGAAGAAACCAGAGTTGAAGACCCATATTCTCATTGTATGAGCATATCGAGCCCAACCCATGGAAGGTTCATCAAATACATCATCGTAACCATAGGCTGTGATGTTATCATGGCCATCGGTCATGGACTCTACATCTGAATCCCGATAGAGATGATCAAACGGGTTCTGCAAGTATACTATATCAACATCTGAGAGAAGGACAGAGTAGCCCAGCTGCAAAAATTCTCTCAAAATGTGGAACTTCAATCCAGAGACAGCATGGTTACCCCCTGTCCTACCAACGTTATCAATATCCTTGTCTGCATCTCTTTCATACACAGGTACATCATTAGATCTGCAGAGCTCTGCAATATGAGCATCTAATGCTACTACCAAATAATTGGTTATACCAACTTTCTTGATGCTGGTAAACCAAACCTCCAACATGCTCTTCACATTTGAATTTGCAAGCGCAACTATAATCTCTTTACCAATAGCAACTTCCTCCAAGAGCTTTGCCAGCCTTGGGTTGACAGATTCATCAGGAACCACAGTTGGGTTAGTTCTCAAAGCCTTGACGGTACCAAAAGCCCCAGCTTTGTGCTGTTTACCCAATGCCATGAACTGCTTCTGCGCATTATCAGATCCTTGTTCAGCCAGCCTTAACTTCTCAGTTAGCTCCCTAATTTGCTTCTTCAACTCGGTGTTCTTGTCTGATAGTGATACGATATCTGATTTTAGCAACTTAACCCGCTCAGGTGATTCACATTTGGATCCAGTCTAGCAATCAAAACAAAGGAAAACCATGAGTAGCTATGGTTTTGATATAAACATTAAATGATGGTTACCAACTAACCAGACAGTAACAAACAACAGGTTCAATATCTATACGGTCTACTTGTGTGTCATTTGAATGTACACACCCATACTAATCCATAAATGAATAAAAAGCATGGCAATTTAGCCAGAGAAGAACTGCCATGAGTATGACACAAGAAGTCAATACAAGAAATAGTGTAGAAATATCGTGAAATAAGGAAAATTTCAAAAATTTCAGCTTCACCGTATTAGATACTAAATTGATCAAATTGCATAGAGAAGTACAACTAAAAGAACCAGAGCTATTACTTTCAATCCAATTCACAACATACCTAAGAAATTTGTACTACAATATGAATTGACAATTCAAGTCACTCAAGTGACAAGTAGCTCTACTAAAATATAAGATGAAGCAGCACTGTCACACTTGAGCAATATAAGATCACAAAAGAATTGCTAGAGCTTGGGTCAAACTGATGAAAAATATTACAATAGATAACTAAGAAGAACGAGGAGAGGAAGAACCGTACCAGGAGATGCGAATTTGCGATTCGACTGATTTGAGTGGAGTGATACTCGGTGAAGAAACCGTGAGGGAAAAAGACGGCAAAGACGCAGCCGAGGAGGGTTCCGACGACAATGGCTATGGCAATTCGAGATCCGCGAACTGACAAACCTTTCTCCCTGATCAGCGATCCGTCCCTGCGACCCGCCATGGCTTCAGTTTCAGAGGAAGGAAAATCGGCAGAACTTTCCTCTTATATCATGAAATGAGAGTTTTTGCGCGCTTGAAACTCTCCTAATAGGAAAGCTAGGTCAAGCTTCTACTCCTGCCGGTACTGAAAATTATCTCGGAAGCCAAACAGAGAGAACAGAATAGAGAGGGAAATGGAAAAGGGAAGACTTTTGGCAATTGGGAGTATGAAATGGCAGCCTGTAATAGAGCGAGAGATAAAGATCGGACGGTGGGGATAGATAAGATCGAATATTGAGTTGTTGTACGGAGAAATTGTCAAACACGTATACTGTAGTATTTTGTTTCCGTTGACTTCAAACATTTGAAAATCTTGTCTCAAGTAACTTCCATCATCTCAAGACTAATAAATGTTCGTATTAATTAGAAACGCTAATTCAAAATTCAGTAGCAGTTCCGTTATTAAAGATTTTTTTTTTTTTTGAATCAACGGGTGCATTTTTATTAAAAAAATATTCAAACGGAGTAAAATTCAAATTAATACAAGATTAATCTGATTTATACCTCCAGTTTGCTTAAAGTCAGCATCGGTATTGTCACCACAATCCGTTTAACTAGGGACATTCTCTCTGTTTAAGCCCATAACAACTGAACACCCCTCCTTGGATAGTGGCTTATTATGACACTACTTGGGCTTTAGGCGGCTTACCAACCGGCCCCAGGACCGGAAACCACCTGGAGTCAATTACTCCTCAGCCCAGGTGTTAGCACCCGATTTTTTGTTCCCCTCTTCGCCCCCAGCCCAACCAGCAACTCCTCCTTCTCCACCCCTTCCATTGTCGTCATGCTCATCTTCCCTCCAAGTGCACCCAACAACAGCTCCTCCACCACGCCCTCCAAGGCCGCCGATTATAGCCCCTCCAACGGCCCTAATCTAGGTCGTTTTGGAGCCGAAAGAGTGACATCCTCTCTTGCCTTCATCTTCATCATCTCCTTGGCCCCAACCGTCTGTCTCTCTCCTTTCCCACCACCTTGGCCAGAAGTTTCTCACTCCCCCCTAGAACCACTTATTGGTGTACTCGTGGCCCCCTTCTTTTTCGGTGCTCTCATGAACACCCCTTATGCTCTTTCCTCGCCCAAGTCCCCTTGATCATATCAGACTCGATAGGTCATCTCATCGCGGCCAAGCATGCCACATACAAAGCAAAGATGCGGGAGGCGCTCATGCTGAAAGTACACCCACGTCCATCCCCCACCCTAATGGCCTCACCTTTGTCCGCCGCTTAAGCAGCTTGCGGATATCCACTACTGCTATGATCCTCACAAAACCCGGGTGCTCCCCCGCGCCCCGGGACTTATCAAAGCTCGCAAACCTTCCCACAACTGTCCCAATTTATTGCAAGGCTCGCTCTGATCTGCATTCCTCTAGGATACCGTGGATTTGTACCCACATTTTCATCCAAGAGAGGTCAACCCACTCTACAATCTCACCTTGCTCCAGCAACTTACAAACCAACGGTTTGTAGTTCATCGTCCACGACTAGTCGCCAGTCACCCTTTTGGCGTCCCACTCATGGTAGAACTCAAACAAGAATCTCTGGTACGTCCCCTCCTCCTATGAGCTCCTCCGAGATCTCGAAAGCATTCATCCATTTCACCGGCTTCCAAAGCGAGGTCATCCTCGCCTTCACCGCCTTGAAGTTGATATGGGAGTCAGCCAGAAAATTTTCGATAACCTGCCACGTCGTCTGCTTCATCGGTGGCTCCACCACAACAAGACTTTGGCCCTCACTGAAATCGATGGTCTCGTTTTCCTCTTTCTGCAGTTGCATCATCCCTAGATCCGCAGCCACTTGCTCAGGGCTCGGCCTCGACTCTCGTTGGTAGCCACTCATACTTTAGGCTCTCTCCATCACTCCCAATCTGCCTTCGCACCCAACACCCTTCCCCAATAAATAACCCCCACTACCCTTACTGGCCAGTACCAGCACTCCCACTACCCCACAAAATCTTACTACCACTATCACCACCCGCGCCTTATCTCTTCACCTTCTCCAACACAATCGGCCTCATAATCCTACTGAATCACACTCCCCGAAACTCACTCTCTCCAGAAATGGAACCTAAGTTAGGAAATGAGGTTCTGTGCAACCCTAGCCGCCACACCTTTGACAGCACCCTATAACCCTCTCTAACCGCACTCTTTGAATAATTATTTTTGGATGTGATAGTTTATTTTTTGTTCAGTTATTAAAGATTAGTTAAGAAAAAATGTTTTTTTTTTCTTATTCCATACTCTTGTTATAATAAATTCAATGTATATTATAATCCTTTATTTTTTTAACAGGGTTAAATGTTTCTAGATTCCTTGGACTTGTTTTGATTTTGCATTTAACTCTGGGCCTTTTTATTATTTTAAAATACCTCTGGACTCATTTTTGTTTCTTTGGTTCTGGTAAACTTCTATCACCGGTTTTCACCGACATGTAGAAGGAGGCCTCCACCGTGGCACTGCCACGTCTACCACACCCGCCACGTCAACAAAGGACCAAAGAGACAAAAACAACAAGTCCAAGAGTGTTTTTTAATAATAAAAAAACTCTTTGAGAGCCAAACGTAAAATCCGGACAAGTTCAATGAAAATGTGTGAAATTACAATTATACCCTTTATACGTGTAATTATTTTCATTTAAACCATCTTATTCAACTCTCTCATCTCTTCATCTTCTTCACCACACATTT
>JAYMTK010004837.1:0-10749 GCA_036897405.1 Pelargonium myrrhifolium | reverse complement strand
ATTGATGGTTGTGAGTTAAGTACCTGTTTGCAAAAGCCATAAGAAATTAAGCATGAACTTTGATTGGTTCATAGACATAAGTTATGTCTCATAACACTGTCGGAGGCCTGAGATCAAACTATGAGAATTTAGGCTTCACATATGGTCTTAAATCACTACCTCAATAATTGTAGTAATGAATACAGATGCTGATGCTGCCGTATGCCAGAAACTCACTCTGCAGCCTAAATTAATTTGATTGCAGCCGTTGCTTCTTGTGATTTTCCTGTTAAAAGTTAAAACTACATACTGATAGTTACATAGTCCACATACAAGAATACATACATGTCACAGTCTTCTGCTTCTCATTTCTATGAGATCCTTTATTAGCTGATAGAGTTTGTTATTTCTTGCGTAAATTGGTCCAGGGGACTTGGGAAGACCATTCAAACAATTGCATTCTTGGCTGCCGTGTTTGGAAAAGATGTAGAATGCTCTGCTTCAATTGTTGACAAGGATAATCAGGTGAAAAAGAAAGGCCCTGTCTTGATCATTTGCCCTACTTCTGTTATCCACAACTGGGAGGATGAATTCTCTAGGTGGGCAAGCTTCAGTGTTTCTTTCTACCATGGAGCAAATCGGGAACTGATTCTTGAAAAATTGAAAGCACGTGAAGTGGAAGTACTTATTACTAGTTTTGACACATACAGAATTCATGGCAACATTTTGTCAGAATTTCAATGGGAGATTGTGATTGTTGATGAGGCACACCGACTTAAAAATGAAAAATCAAAACTCTATACTGCATGTCTCGAAATTAAGACCCGGAAACGTATTGGTCTTACAGGAACCATTATGCAGAACAAAATCATGGAATTGTTTAATCTTTTTGACTGGGTTGCACCTGGATCCTTGGGAACGCGGGAACATTTTCGAGAATATTATGATGATCCCCTCAAACATGGCCAGAGGTCGACTGCTCCTGAGAGATTTGTCCGGATAGCTGATGAACGAAAACAACATCTAGTGTCAGTTCTTCGTAAATACATGTTAAGAAGAAATAAGGAGGAAACCATTGGGCATCTAATGATGGGAAAGGAAGATAATGTTGTGTTTTGTGCAATGAGTGAATTGCAAAAACGGGCGTATACAAGAATGTTGCAACTTCCTGACATACAGTGCCTTATAAATAAGGACCTCCCTTGTAGTTGTGGAAGCCCTCTTTCCCAAGTGGAATGTTGCAAAAGGATTGTACCAGATGGAATCATCTGGTCTTACCTTCACAGAGATAACCCAGAAGGTTGTGATTCATGCCCCTTCTGCATTGTCCTACCTTGCTTGGTCAAGCTTCAACAGGTTAATGAGTTTTTGAATTTTGCTCTCTAGTATACTATGCTCCTCCGTTGAAGAAAATAAAATTGATGAAAAGTTTCTTTTCTCACATTGCAAGGTTTAATGTAACTTTATTTCTCCAAGAAATTAATAGGAAGTTGAATAAGCTTGTAGTCAACTGTAAACACATGGAATGTTACCTTGTGCCTTATTAAAAGCAAAGTTGAAGTACATGGTTGCCTTTGTAGTTTGGTTTAGGTGACTTATCTCATCTTTGGACAGGATAAATGTGTATTTTGTGTTAAACTGTGTAAATTATGAGCGTACCGCTATTTTTTATTTACAGTACATATTTGTCTCACAGATTAGCAATCACCTTGAGTTGATTAAGCCCAATCCTAGAGATGATCCAGATAAACAGAAGAAGGATGCAGAATTCGCTTCTGCTGTCTTTGGTCCTGATATTGATTTGGTGGGAGGGAACAGGCAGAGTGAGAGTTTCATGGGCCTGAGTGATGTTAAACATTGTGGGAAAATGCGAGTATTAGAAAAGTTAATGGTGTCTTGGACGTCACAGGGTGACAAAGTTCTTCTCTTCAGCTACTCTGTTAGGTAATTTGTTGCTTTCTATATAGTCTTTTTGTTAAATTTTGTATTTGGTGTTCTGTCCTGTTTTGAAATAGAGATGAGTTATATTTATATTATTTTATGTTTAAAATAAACTGCGGGCAATTAGCTTTTATGGAATAGTTGCATTTGCTCATGCAAAATTAGAAAATGAGGATTGGTAGCTAAGTTTCCACGTTGTAGTTGAAACCTGATTATTGGTGAAGTTGCAAGGACCAAAAGAATGAGTAGCTTATAATTTGGGAGATGAGCATATCATTAGACAGATCTCTCTCTTCAGCTCCCTATTTCTATTTTGAAAATACGCCATGGTGGTGGAAAATTTTCAGCACTTTTTTGGTTTAATCAAATATGAAATTGAGTGAATGTTCATTAATTTATAGTTTTTATCATGCCTGAGATTGTTTTCACGATTAGCAACATTTGTATATATTTTTTATCTGGTTTTGCTCCAAAGATTGAACTATTCCTTTCAGGATGCTGGACATACTAGAAAAATTTCTTATCCGTAAAGGCTATTGTTTTTCAAGACTTGATGGCTCCACTCCATCCAATGTACGCCAGTGTCTTGTTGATGACTTCAACTCAAGTCCTAGCAAACAGGTATATGTTCTATTATGATAGTAGAAAGTTTGCTCTTTAACTTTCAAGTTTCAACTGGATTCTGATTTCTTATTTTTAGGTGTTCCTAATATCAACTCGTGCTGGTGGTCTTGGACTGAATCTTGTCAGTGCAAATCGTGTGGTAATATTTGATCCTAACTGGAACCCTGCCCAAGATTTACAGGCCCAGGACAGATCATTTCGTTTTGGTCAAAAGCGGCATGTTGTTGTTTTCCGTCTGCTTGCAGCTGGTTCCCTTGAGGAGCTTATTTATTCCCGTCAGGTTTACAAACAGCAGCTATCAAACATTGCCGTCTCTGGGAAAATGGAGAAACGATATTTTGAAGGTGTCCAGGTACAAGAAATAACTGCTGTAGCTTTTGGTATTCTTCTGATATCTTATTTGTTAATAAAAATAATTGTGTTTCACTTCATTAACATCTTTTCAGGATTGCAAGGAATTCCAAGGGGAGCTTTTTGGAATCTGTAATCTATTCCGTGACCTGTCTGATAAACTTTTTACTAGTGAAATAATTGAGTTACACGAGGAGCAGGGACAAGAAAACAAGCCTCATCCTAGTAGGAAGCAGGATCTCAGCCAACTAGGGACCCATTTCATTTCTTCAGGGGAACCATCTGTTACATTATCATCCGGATCTGAGGCCATAAATCCTAGTTCTTGTAGAGGGGCTACGGCAAGTAAGCCAGTGCTTGAAAAGCTGGGTAAGTCATTCTGCCCCTGTTACTATTCCTTTGTGAAAGTGTTGGGTGTTAGCCGTTTCATACTTCTTTGTTTTTATAAATTTGTCATTTTACCAGATGCCATTTATGAAATATGAAGCTACGTCATTGTTATTATATTTGTCTTCTAGGGTACTGCAATTTATAGTCATCCAAGCAAAATAGCATTGGTGTTTCATCAAAATGAACATATATTGGGAATATGACATTTTAGGACCTTAGACTAAGGTTGCATTGTTGAGATCTGATGTTTAGATGATAATTCTCAGAGATTTTCCTCTTGCGGCAAAAGCAACAACTATAGAGTATTGACGTAGTTGTGATTATAGACCAAAGATGCTACAAGGACGAGTAGAAGGTCAAAAGGCTATCTGGATTCTGGGTAATGACATAGAATGCAAGGAATGTTCTGTCGGCACAATGAAGGCCATAATTAGGGTAGAATGCCAAACAGTTGAGGGAATGGAGTGAAGTATACCAGCCACCATGATATTTCAGAACAAACTATAGAAAAATTCAAAATATTCACCATGTTTGGGGAATATGTTGCACTAACCAACGCTTTGGATTGCCAGGTATTTTGTATGCTCATCGGTATGAAGATGTTGTCAACTTTGGACCTGGGACTCACGGAACAATAGAAGCGAGCATCCCTCAAAACAATAGCGTGGTGGAGCCATCCATTCCTGTTTCACAGAGGAAACCAGATGGTGCAAGTGGGAAAGAAAACGTGTCTTCATCCAAGGACCGGAAAAGGATCCAATATAGCCACCTTGCCCGGTTTATGGGTATGGGAGAGGTTGAATTTAGTAAGTGGTTACTGTCTGCAACTCAAACAAAGAGGGAGAAAGTGCTTCGAGACTACAAGAGGAGGAAGGAGAAGAAGCCAAATACTAGATAAAAGGATGATGCACAAGAAAACAGCTTTGTAACTCTATGTATAACATTGTACAGTAAAGATGTAAATGTATCATTCAGTTGCAGATTCTTCTATTTCACATACAAAATTAGTGCTTGTACAAAAGCAGGTAACAAAATGCAGAATTGCTTGCTGAATTCAGATGTCTAATGAGGTTTTGTACCCTTATTAATGCGACATGGATTACTCTATAAATGCGAGTTATCAACACGTCAAGAAACTATTGAGGATTTGCCAGCACCATGCTTACCCACTATGGATGCAAATGCAGACTTTTATAATGAATTACTTGGTTCCTCGAGAGCAATGTTAAAACTTGTACAAAAGTTGGAGATTGAAGACAAATTGCATATCAAATAAAGGTAACGAGGCAGAAGAAAAAGCAAATGGGGCGATGGAACCAAAATTCAAGATTGAACCATAAGTTCCATCCCCACCTTATCCTTTAGCATTGAAAATGAAGGTTAATGAGAAACCAAATCTAGATAAGCTTATAGCATTGCAAAAGATCTACAGTTATGCAAAACTTACGAAGATGATAGTGAAAAACAAGGAAATTCTCCGTGAGTTAGACAAGGTGAACTTAAGATCCTGCCAAAACTCAAGGATCTCGGGAGTTTCTCTATCTCATGTAGTCTAGGATCGTACCCTGTATCCAAGCATTGTGTGATCTATCATCTATGAGCCTCCATCAACCTTATGCCAATGTATCCATCCATACAAGAAGCTTGTTTTAGGCAAAGAGCCACAACACACCACCATTATTTGCAACTTGAAGGTGGGAAATTGCATGTTCCATATATTCTGACTTTGTGGTTTTAGATGAGTAGGATGAGGATCATGAGAGAGTACGATCAATCATCCTTGGATGTCCATTCTTAGCTTCGGCCCAAGCAAACATTGATGTTCATGAAGGGTCAATTCTGATAACAAAACTTTTCATGGACATCAATCTAGTGATTGTTCTTCTATTGACATATTCCTATTTTCATGGACATCATTCAGATTCATGTTGCTATTTTGGGGAATTCATGGATATGAAGAGTTTGTTGAAAAAGGAAAGTTGCTGAAAGAAAATGAGGCAAATGTAACTCTAAATTCATGTGATGATCTCGATGAAGGGGAAGGAATGATTCCAATCCTTAAAATTTCTTTTGACCTTGTTGAAAGGTCAAATGATTGCAATCATCTCATTCTCCCAATTAAGATTGATGTTTTTATTGCTAGTGTTGATGCGTTAGGAGCTCTAGATTTTGAGTATCAGTTAATCAACTGTCCTAAATTGCCAGACTTTTGTTATTTGTGATTTTCCTCTGTATAACAGGAGGCTATATGAAGTAAACAAGGAACGACCAAAACATGATTTCTTCCAAGTTCCTCAAACTATTGTGAATATGCGGAGAACAAGACAAAGTATACGGGCATAGAAAAGGCAACATAAATACACAGTGTCATTATAATTTGTCCTTTACAAAATTTGAGGGGCCGGGTGGGCCGGGGATGGGCACAACTGCCCCCTGCAATATCTCTGTATATGATCAATAGGTCAAGTTTCTTCCACGGCGATGACAAATGTTGGCAAACTATTTTCTCTGCATCTTGAATCTGGAAACTGGTTTTGAAGTTTGAGAAACCGGCTGCAGGACAATCAATGCCAGTGTTATGGTTAACATAACAGCCCACAAGAAACCTCATTGTTGTTCAATACAATCGTAATAATATCAGAAATACCTGGGATGATGTAGTGGATTGTTGCCGAGGATTTGTTTGTAAATTTTGAGTCCGCTCTACAATAGAGCCTGTAAATGCCTGCCAAAGAAAAAAGATATGGATAAAAGATTTGCAGAAAATGTTGAGTTCGTTTCACCGAGAAAGGTCAACAATTTTAGAAGCAGACCTTTGAATTATCTGTGGCTGGTCTTGAAGTTTGCTCAGGAACCTGTAAAAAGGAAATGATATAAACATTAGGCACACTGGATCGGAACAGAAATACTTTCAACAACATTACTAAGAACATCAATAAATACTCACTACGGCTCAAAATAAGTGTCCACAATACTAAATCCATTTGTTCCACAATAAGTGGCCAGTCTTTTGGTTAATAAATTATGATTGGATTACCAATAATATCCCTTGTATTAATATCATTCCACGAGTTTGTTATAACAAATGCATAGGGGAGGAAACAAATAGAACAAGTTTTCTGTGGCAAAGAGAGTTATGCTTATAAATGTGAGGCTTTTGACATAAACATCACGTCATTTCAAAGGTTTATGTAACAAAAAGACCGGTATCAGTTATTTTCAAGATGATGTTCTGTAACAGCAGCTGTAAGAAAACTGAAAAGTCAATTTTGCTTGTAGCTGCCTCGGCACATGGTTGTAAAAATTCAAAATTTAAAGGTGAGAACCGTGAGATATGTGCACTTTGTACATTCTGAAAACTTGGCTCCAGTCATGAAATTGTGTTTTTCATTTGCTCCAATTAAAAAACCGATATGGTATACATATCAAATAAGGAAATATGCAAATTTGTGTTCTACGACTGAATGAGTTGCAACAACTCCTATGCTAATTTCTGCTATACGACTAAATTAAGGTGCAAGAAAATACAAATACCAGTAAAGCCAAAGAGAACAGCAAACAAAATGCCATGTAGTTTAGAAATAGACCATTACCTGATTTTTGGATGAAGCCCCTTCTGTAATATTCTTTTCCTCCATTCCAGAAGGCATCACAACTTTCTCATGATTGGGTTTTTTCAAATTGCTAGACAAATTGTTTTCATGCGAAGTTGTATCTGAAGATAGATAAAAATAGAGGAATAAACACAATACAGGCTACCTAATATTGCATAATTACAAGTTATGACAGTTAATAGTATAATGAAAAGGTCGCACAATTGGTAAGTTCGCTAGGCTGCGGCAGGTTGTATGTAAGAAACATATGAACTTATGTGAAAATTAATAGCAGAAATCTAGGAAGCAAAGCAATTTACTAGAGATATCAAAAACTTATTTCCTATAATCTCAAACAAGGAATTTGACTTTTGGTTATGAGTCTTATGACAAGTATTCTAGAAAGCAACTCAATCAGAAATTTAAAGCCAACAGTAATGAGTAAACTGATTAAAATCTGATATCAATTAATATTGTTGTTTTACTTGTATGAAAAATAGCAGGCAGAAGATTTTCCTGTAGCTCTGATTCATTTGACTAGCAGTTATTGGAATCTCAATACTCCAACAATCACAAAATGAATTTTATTTTAATCCACATGGCTTTAAATAATAGTGTAATTCAATAGTCACGCATGCACCCTCACATATAAATAAGGGAATGATAAATACTAACCTCTAGGTACAGATTGAACTTTCAAACCTTGTAACTGTATCACAATTCCCGAAACTCAGTTACTCAAGCATGTACGAGTCTAAGAGGGAAAAAATAAAGATAGAATACTAGAAAATACAAGGATGCTTTCTCTTACGTTTAATTGATCAGTAAAATCTGGCTGACCTTCATTCTTCTTCCACAACTCCTCGGTGTATGTATGCTCATCCTTTGACTGCTGTGCTGTTTTCCCCAACTGTTGCACCCGTAGGGTCATCAATTGAGCAATCATCAATTTCCAATCTAATGTATTATCAATCATGGTTGTGCAAAACAAATGCTCTTAAATTACCTGTGAGTATCTGAGATTGTCAATAGAGTTTTGATGCGGAAACTGATTGGAATCAGATTCAGCATGCTCATCTTCATCCTTCTCACTACGACTTTCATTTTCAAGCTCTTCTTTCTCAAGTTCCTCCAATCTGGACATTAAACGAGCATATTCTTCATCCTCAATTGCAACTTCCTTGTTGTCTGTGCCAGCAAAACTGGGAGAATCTGGTTTTGCTGGACCTGAAAAGTGCATTTGAGAATTAAAAAAACCCACCACAACCATTCCAAGCTATTGCTGGTAACATCATAGTTTTACATAAAAATTACACATCACTTGACTAAATTGCCTAACTGACACTTTTTTTTTTTTTTGTTTTTTTTGCCAAAGCTTAACATGCTGGACTGGACAAAGAGAACACCTGTATATCAACTAAAAGCGGCAGCAACCTAAATAAAGACAATGTATTGAACCAGATGTGTAACAATATAAGTATATAACCTTTAGACATTTCAAAGTTAAACGCTTGATGAAACCTTGTAGAACTGTCAAATGAAGCACCAATTTAACCCCATAAGCCAATAAAACTTTTTAATGATTGAAAGTCAAGACCTATCTCTTTTTAGACATTTCAAATCTGTTCCTCCTTCCAAGCAAGGAGAATATAACTTAGCTAACAAAGTTGGAATACGAAGCTGAGTAAAACAATATAATTAAATTGATCAGCATATCCAAGCAGCAAAAAATCAACCACTCAACTAGGCTTGTATAGAATTCATGCATGATGCAGGTTGCACAAGCATGGTTGCAGCTCAAAAGTAAATAGCCAAGGACATACATGATTCAGATTCTGTTTCGGTTGAATTTTCCTCAACATAATCTTCAATAATCTCTACAAGACCCTCCTGTTGCACATATTGAAAGTAATTGTCTTATAAAATACAGAGAAAAAAGGAATTACTTACTTTTTCTTTGACATTTATTGAAATTTATAAAGCATCAAAGAAAATAAGAGACATATATAGTTCACAGTTAAAATGCGAGTAACATGCAATTCTGAATGCAATTTTGTGCTACGTCAAAATCTACACTTATCAGAACTATAATATATAAATGAATTATGGCATCATATATGTAAATACTTTTGTATACATGTCGACATTAGTAACTCTCAAAAGACAAAAACCAATTGATTGAGATATTTATGTTGCATTTCAAGCATACTTTTCACAGACTGTGACGTGTAGGATGAAGACTTACATTGCCTTATATTTTCCGATAGCATTTGCAATAAACCTCGAGCTCTTTCTCTAGTAGAGAATTTAACACAACTCAAATGTACTATAATGTGGAAAAGTATTTAATTTCACATTTTGCGTCTTTTTATAAATCAACGGGTTTCCACTCATCTTTAAATCTCTATTAACATAAAATTCTATGGATTCTATATGATTTTGGGAACTAAAATGTTCAGATTCGTTGTAAACTTAATTGCCAGTTTTTATTCCTAAGATCTACCACATTAAAGTATTTATCTAGTAAATAACACAGTTAAGATTCTTACCGCTGCTTCAGCAGCTGTGGAGCTGAAAAATGAAGACTCGGCTTCAAGATCCTGCATTGTGGCCTTAAGCGAATCGATTTGCACATCCAAAGCCTTCCCTCTCCTTTTCAAAATCTCCATTGTTTGTCTGGACGTTCTTTCAGCATAGTGACCTTCGCCTAGAAGAACCTGCAAGTAATCAGAACATATAATGTCTGAGAATAGTATTAACAAAAACAGGTAGTTTATATACATACAATCTGGTGGATTCCAACTTGGCTAGTTATCCTCATAAATAAAAAACAGCAACCAAATAAATACTAACACACTTTGTAGTTTCTTCTAAAGTTGTGACTGGTGATAGCAAAGGGTTTAGCAAGAAAGATAAACATAGGTAAGAAATTTTTTAAAATACAAACAAATGATTGCTTATTTTCCAGCAAATTTACAGTGCATTGAGCAATGCCTTACCAGAAACTCATTGGTGTGTATCAAACGACCAGGAAAGAAAGCAGCTTTCCCAAATGGAACCTACCAACAGAACCAATTCAGAAACATGAAGTAAAACATAAAAATTGAAAGAATAAAAAACAAACAAGAGTATTAAACTTCCAAAAAAAAAAATCAAAAACTGAAGAAATAGTTCCCAAAATTTACAAATGATCAGAGAGAGAGAGATGGAACTCACCATGATGTCGTGGTGGAGATCATCGGGGAGACGGTCGACGAGGTTGATAAGGGAAGTGTTGTCGGCGACGAAGCTGCGGAGGGTGTGGAGCTCCTGCTGCTTCTCGGCGATTTTATCCTGCACGCGCTTCGCTGCTTTCTGAGCCTCCTCCGTCGGGAAAATCGACGCAAGAGGCGTCGCACTTCCCTTCGCTGCCATTGCCATAACAACTTGGAAACTTCCAGAGAGGTCTCTTGGAGAAGAAGAGAGTGGGTTTGGCCGTTAGGGGCTTGGAGGAGACCGGAGACGAAGAGTGTCGACTGAAAAAAATGCCTTATTTTACCAAAATAATACTAATAAATAAACAAACAATTAAATCGAAACATTTGGGCCTAATTGCACTTGCAAGTGACCCGGCCCAGATTCGGGCATATCTGGGCTTGACCCAGAACGAAGATCGGACCAAACTTGTATGGGTCTGAGTTATTTCTAAACAATTTCTCAATGCCACAGCCCACTATTGAGATTTGAGACGACAACAGATATAATTACATTTTTTTTTTTAGAGAGATTCAACAGAAAGAAAATGAAAAAAAAAAAAAAACCGTTGTTAGAACGTAGTGTTGGGATTTTTCCCGATAAATCACCTCACTATTTCACTCTTGTATCACACAAC
>JAYMTK010004836.1:0-10750 GCA_036897405.1 Pelargonium myrrhifolium | reverse complement strand
CTTATTAGTGCAACTGATGTAACTTTATATCAGTCAACTGATATACATTAAACTCTTACTCTTATACCTTTATGTTCATGTATTAACAAACAATAACAATTCACACATAACTAATTTACTAAAAAATGAAAGGGGAACTCCTTTTAGGACAAAAAATAAAGAAAAATGAGACATTCATTTTAAAACGGAGAGAATATAATGTGTATACAATGCATTATAGCCATTTTACTTGTACTATTTA
Organism: Pelargonium myrrhifolium; assembly: GCA_036897405.1. Lineage (NCBI taxonomy): Eukaryota > Viridiplantae > Streptophyta > Magnoliopsida > Geraniales > Geraniaceae > Pelargonium > Pelargonium myrrhifolium. The sequence continues at coordinate 10,509 of JAYMTK010004836.1, read as the reverse complement.
CGCAAAAAAAAAAATACATAATTTCAAATTTTGTTTGAAGTAGTTTTATGATACAAAAAAGAACACTTTTATTTACTTCTACAAAGCCCTTTTTTCAGCAAAGGTGCATGTTTTTTAACAATGGTTTTGAACCTGCTTTTAAGTAGTGTTGCCAAACACTCCCTAAAAAACAATGAGTGAAAATGCAGAATATAAAAAGCAGAGACAGACAGAGAGTTGGGGAAGAAAACTTCAATGTCTGAAATTTTCTCAAGACAGTAACGTCCAAACAGGCGGAATCGGCACCGTCACGATCGTAACCGCGTTCTGGTTCTCTTTCAAATTACCATATCAGACGTGTTTGGCCTTCTCATTCCAATTCTTGGACCTTTTCAACTTTCTCTTCTCCATTTCACAATCATAATAACCACAAACCAAACAACAATCCAATTCAAGAAACCTCGCCTTCTCTAATGTTTCCCACAAAACTCTTCCTCCTCGTGTCTCTCTTCGTTTTCTCATCTCCAGCTCTTTCAATCCGATCCTTTCCCCGAAAAGTTCCCTGCGGTGGTGACGGAGATGAAGGGTCCGTACAGTTCCTGGAGGCGCCGGAGTACCGGAACGGACTGGAGTGTCCGGTTGTGTCTAAAAATAGTATGTTGTTAGCTTGTGATCCTCTACTTGTTCATGTTGCAATGACTATTGATTTGGAGTACTTGAGAGGCTCTGTTGCTGCTGTCCACTCTGTTCTCAAGCACTCTTCTTGCCCCGAAAACATCTTCTTCCACTTCATTGCCGCCAATTCCAGCTCCGACCTTGCTCGGATTGTGCACTCCACCTTCCCGTCTCTTCAATTCCAAGTCTATATCTTCCGGGAGAATCTAGTCAACAATCTCATCTCGTCATCCATTCGCCAAGCTCTCGAGAACCCACTGAACTACGCTCGAAGCTACCTGGCCGACATGCTCGAGCCCTGCATCAAGAGAGTGATCTATCTTGACTCGGATGTGGTCGTGGTCGACGACATTCAGAAACTGTGGTCCATTCCTCTCACCGGGTCAAGAACAATAGGAGCTCCGGAGTACTGTCACGCCAATTTCACCAAGTACTTTTCGGACGAGTTTTGGCTCAGTCCGGAGTTTTCGAAGGTGTTCGAGGGGAAAAGGCCGTGTTACTTCAACACGGGGGTGATGGTGATGGATTTGGGGAGGTGGAGAGAAGGCGATTACACGAGGAAGATCGAGAAGTGGATGGAGATTCAGAAGGAGAGGAGGATATATGATCTGGGCTCGTTGCCGCCGTTTTTGCTGGTGTTTGGGGGAGAAGTGGAGGCCATTGATCACAGATGGAACCAGCATGGGCTTGGGGGAGACAATGTGGTGAGTAGTTGCAGGACATTGCATCCAGGAGCAGTGAGTTTGTTGCATTGGAGTGGGAAAGGGAAGCCATGGGTGAGGCTTGATGGGAGGAGACCTTGCCCAGTTGATTATCTATGGGCTCCATATGATCTCTACAACCATCAACACAAGGAACACCACTTGACTTACATCACAAGTATATTATCATCTGTTTGATTCTTTTCTGGTTTTTACAATTCTTTTGTGTGTATAACTGTATATATACATACAGATTATGAACCATTTTTGCAGTATAATTATGAAGAGTTTTCTATTTATTTATGCAAATTTTGCCTTGATTTCATTCTTAATCTTCAAGTTCAGTTTTTTTATTTTTTTTAGTTTGGGATTTGAGTTTAATTAGCTTTTAAATTGAAAATTGAAAGCCTGTAAAGCAGATTGGCCAATTTTTGTAAGTTATGATTGTGAACGTTACAGCCGTAATCTGTGGCATTAATTTGGAATAACTCATCACAGTTGTATAGTTCATTATATAATTCATCGAAGTCTTCTATCAAATTAATAAATGATATGTATGACAAATTGCCAGTGAATGTTTTCTTGAAGTCTACATTAACCAGCAAAATTGTTCGTTCTTGAATCATTTAAAACGCACAAGGTTAGGAGACGATCAAATACATCATACATTTTCGTTATGTGCTCAGCACACTAATTTTACTGTTGAATTTTGAAATCTAATTTAATTCAACTTTCAAAAAGTAGGGTAGCTTTTTGCAGCTGACATAACTCATTTAGGTTGTATGGTGTTTAACTATAAAGAAGTAAAATAGAGAAGAAGTGGGAATTACAATAATTATAATCACAATGGTGAAAATACTTGAGAACCAAAAAGAATTTACATGCTGATGTTTTATTCTCCTTACAACAAACCGACGACACAACTTAAATGCAATCTGTTCTCCAAGCCTCTCAAATGATGACCAAGTAACATACACCTGCCAGCAGAAAGAACCCTTAAATACTATGATTCCATACAAGAACATTCCATTAACAAGTGGATAGTAGCGATTACGGAAAGAGGAACATATGCATGTGAGTACTGTCCCAAATATGGGCTTCAACACATAGCTACAATGAGTTTAAAGCCATATATGATCCTAAAGAATCACAGAAAGACAATCTCTTTCCCAACTGTTATTCTAAAGCATAGGTTGAACTTTTTTAGCACTTCCTACATGATACGATTTTCCGACAGTCAGTTGAAATTTCATGTTATGCCAAGTTACTGTGCAACATACTAGTTTCAATAATCAAATTGACTTTTTTCCTTATTTCAATCTACGTGGGTGTGAACACTTACGCAGATGCCATAGGCATGATTAATTGGTAGCACTACTTGCTTGAAACTAGAATCAAAACAACCAGTATGAGAAATTTCATAAGAAAGAGAATAAAATACTAACCAGAAGAGCAGCTTTGCTAGGTAATCACGGGACGTGCCTATGGAGTTGCATAATTCATCAGCACCATCTTGATTATTCTCTGTACTCCCCTTGACTGGTTGTCCCATAAAATCCAAGGTAGAATCATCTCGAAAGAATATTTGCAATATGTTTTGAACAAGCTGATGAATAATCTCTTCCACCTCTATTGATGAAGGTCGAGATAGTTCTGTCACCTGTTAAACCAGATTGAGTGATATTTTATTGGACAGATTTCATACATATTGGAGGCTAGAAGCATGGGGTAAACTTCAAATTGAATAACACCGAAACAAATTCAAAGCTCTTATGTTATTACCGTTTCACTATCCAAGGAGCGTAAATATTCCAAGAGATTATTCCTATTTCCTCTTTCATGTTCTATTTGCATGTTTTCCTGCTTCTGGGTGTTCAATTCCTGAAAGAGCATAGTAGTCACAAGCATAAGTGAGACTGCCATTTACATGTGCAGTGAGGCACCATAAAGTTTCAAAACTACCACACATCATCAGTTCAAAGATCATACATATTATAAGCTGCCTAAAATATTGTAACATCATAATATGATAATGCTCATGAAATAGATGCATCACTTTAAAGACTGACTTAATACGAATGAATACATGCACATGAAATCTAGGGCATCATCCCCATTTGATCACCAGTGAAATGCAATCAGTCGGAATCAACTAGCAGTCTAGCACAACCATGATGATGGTACACTGGTGCTGCTTTTTCTTGCTTTCGTACTTTAGAGTAAAAGGCTCAATATACGTGTGAATAAAAGTATAGATTATAGTTTTGCTTGATAACACACCATGGTATCGCAGCACTTTGCATACAGCTGAAATTCTTTTTTCTTTTACTTTTTACTTTTTTCTTGTTTTAGAGGGACCTTATCTTTGTACTTCAATGTTTCTTCTTAACTATATAGCTAGGGTGTCAGCCGCAAAACATGAAATGAGGAAATTGTGCTATGGATTTAGAACATGTCTGTTATACCCTGTGCGTCTAAAAATACAGCTGGCAACTGGCAAGTGATCTGTGGCCCATAACCAGACTGGCAAAACGGGCATGCCTAACAAGGTGGGTGTGCAAGCAAGAAGAGGAAGAAAATGGTTAGAAACAAAAATAAAAACCTCTTCCATTTTCATTGAATTCCTTAATGAATATGGAATACAGATTTATAGAATACTCTTTATTTTTACTTGCACACACTGCACTGGGCAAGAACTGGTAATGGGTTTCATGGTATGGGAATTACAGGCAAATTGTTACTCGAATATGAACATCACCAATTTCTAATCAAAGCACACAATGCAGACACATAAGAGAGGAAAGGGTTATTCTGACAAATTTGAAAATGCTTTTCTTTATTCAACAACTGACATAATTGGCAAATAGATAATAGGTAAATTCATAGTACGCAATTACATACACAAGAGGAGGTACAGATACTAAAAAAGTTCTGATCAAACAGAAGCAGTAACCTGGAGCTAGATCATGTAGACTATCATATTGAACGAACAACTACACAAAGGGGTAGTTCAACTTTCATATGACATCCCATTATGGCATTATAACCCCAACAGTTTTTCTTTCAAAAATTGCATGCCTGTACAATTGGATATCTAATGAAAAATGACCTAGTGGAAGATTAGAAGCCTTCCATCCTGCTTTAAAAATAAATAAATAAATAGAACAAAACAAAATATGTTTTTGGCAATCAAGACCAAGAATCTACTACTAAAATGTTATCTTAATGATTCCCAACACAATTTATAGTCTCATCTACATAAAACTCTTCCTGCATGACAAACATTTCTTACTGAACAGTCCAAAAAGATACAATATTCAACCTAACACTTTTCTTTTAAAGTTGTAAACCAGCTTCATTGAGTTGCAACACCAATACTTAATCAGTTCAACAACCATGCATAGACACTTGAACACAAATTTTAGATGAAGAACCCACAGCAATGAGAAATCAAGTACCAAAATAACAACAGGAGCACAAATTCTTACCTCTTTGGCTGAAGATAACTCCGACTGCAACTGTTGAATATAGTTCAACGCCTCCGGAGGCAAATCCCCAAAAATCTGAGGACTTCTCCCCAAATCTTCCAAAGACATATCAGCAACACCAGACTGACCTTTCTTATCCTCACTGTCCACACACTGCACTGCAGAAACCTCATCCTTCACTGAACAATTCAACTTTCTCGAACTATCCGGAGATATATCGAAATTCCTTGTCAACGCTATCCGGTACTCTGCATTCCACAGCGTATACCTAACACCAATCCATCAAAATCACACCCTATCAGCAATTCTATCCAATTCAATTCAGTTTCAATTTGAAAGGAAATAAACGGAACGAATTATCTCTAATACCCGGTGATGATCGACGATGCGAGCAAGCGATCCAGCGGGTGCTTGGAAACCCTAACGGTGACGGAGAACTGGTCGGACGGAAGCAAACCAAGCATTGTAGAAATGGTCTGCTTCATAGAGTCTCTGGCGGAATCGGAGACGCCTTGGGAGATAACGGAGGTGTCAAGAGGCTCGATTCCCTTGAGCAAATTCGCGATTACCGAGAATCCTCGGTCGAAGCTGGACTTCCGAGTCGAAACAAAATCATCGGAGACACCGCCACTGAGGCAGCTGACAGTGACTCCGGGGAACGACGTGGAGGATCTCCGGCGGTTGGAGGAGGATGAGAGGGGGCAAGGGAGGAGGTGGTGGTGGCGGGAAAAGGGCGGGGGCTGGGGATGGTGAATTGGCTTGAGATTGAGCGACAGGTCGGTGACGCGAGAGAGAATGAAAGCTCGAGCTGCTGCGGCCGCCATGGAAGAGAAGAGCTAGAGCTTGAGCTCCCTCTATGGTGGTTGGGTGGGTGGGTGGTGGTGGTGCACCGGTGGTGGGAGTTCGAAGAATCTTTCTTAGCCGCTTTGAGCTCTTAGCCCACTAGTTTTGTTTCATTATTTTATTTTATTTTTTACAGGTCGTGGATTGGTTGAGAGTATGCCACGCAGGTTTGGAGTTATTTACGGATTCGCCACTCTTTGTACTGCTTGCTGGGTCCTCTTACTGTACCGGATTGAACTGGAGGGAACAAATTGAGCTTACTCTCTCTGTGCTATTTTGTGGGTTTTTTATTGCATATTTCGCAACGTGCTTTGTTAAATAATGTTGGGCAATAGTGTAAAAATGACCAAACTTTATTAAATAATGTTGGGCAATATCAGTGTGCGCAATTACTTGCAGTATTAAATTTGAGACATTGTAGTTTCTGCTTTTTGGGTAAAAAGTGTCGCAATATTTTTGCCAGCAATTAGACGGTAGGTACGTCTAAATTTCTTTTAATTACTATTTGGGCTCCTGGTTCTCCCAATTATAATTATTATTAGAGACTTTTGTTACTTCAATTTATCAAAATTCTGTATGAAATTGAACCGATTGAAGTTACGTTGTGTGACACTGTGAGTGAAGAGAAGAGGTAGGACCAAAGTGAGCAAGTGGGTCGGTTCTTGAATGGGTCGTCCACGGTCCACAATGCCTTAACCCCCACATATCACATAACCGCTCTACATTCAACAATAATATCAATATTCTCGGTTTCTTTTCTTTGAATGGATATATTGTTTTGTCCATTTCATTATCGACCGATAATATTATTATTCACAACCAACCTAGTGCCACAAATTGTCATTGAACTATTGGATGAGAGTCACCTTGAACATCACTTTCAAGGGATGTTGTCACATGTCACCCAACGCCGGACCGGTGGACCAGTGTATAACCGGTCCGGGCGTTGAGTGATAAAATTTCATATGGGTTGGACCGGGTCTAGTCTGGGTCAAATGAACAGCCCTAGCCAAAAACAATGTCTAAAGGGATTTTGTAAAACTAGTTAACCCAAAAATGTCTTTGAAAATTTCCTCTTTTTAATTCATCAAACCGATACAGATATAATATAACCTCTATCACCCAAAAACTTGTTGCATGTAATTTGCAACCAACCAACAAAAAAAAAAGAGAGAATTTACCAAGAAAGTAAAGGTTCAGATGGACAAAATGGGTGGTGGCTTTTGAGTTGAAGTGCCACATCCATTCCTCCCCATGAAGTAACAAAAGGAGGAAGTAAAGAACTTTATTCCATTTTTCTTTTAACATGTGTACTTGGTCCTATGGAGTTAAGGAGACAGGTGGTTGGTTCATCAGATTATTGACTGTATCTCTTTCTTCTCATCAACTTCAGTGTACCATGATTTCCATGCTTCCATGTAATGCCCAAAGAGGTCACTCAGAGCTGCCACACCATTAACAAAAGTACAAAACCCATCTTCTGTCATTTAGTTGCTGCAACAGTTATATGTAAAGCATGATATAAGTGATGTGTTTCATGGCATAGCATGCAAGATCCACATGTCCCCACTGGAATAAAATCATCATATTAAATGCAAAATCTGGAAACAACAGGACAATACCACTAATAGAACCATCATTGGAGTTTTCAAATTCATAATCAATGTATCGGCATATGCTAATTAATGATTATTATATATCGGGAGGGAAAAGGCAAACTCCAAAGGAAACAACACATAGTTTAAAGCAATTTCTCATCTTAGTTAACACCAAAGATAAGTAAAAGTATAAAACTAGCAAGTCATTAGATTATGGTTTAGACATCTTTCACGGGTGGAATCACCATTTGACATTTTAATTGTCCCCAGAAGGAATGAATTGAATACTGAGAGTCTGACGCATGAGTTTTATAACACCTTGCTAATTTACTTTGTATAGCAAAAAAGGCATGTTGGTATAATTTTTCAGAACGAAATCTAAGAACATACCTTGATTTTGATACTGAGGGCGAAAGGTAGAAGCTAGACTCTCCCAGTCTTGAGTCTGTCTTCCATTCTTATTTCCAGAATTTCCTACACGAAGCACACCAATAGGACTGAAAGGTCCAAATACAAAACTCTTTGCACTAGGTTTTGGTTGCTGTTCTGATTCATTCCCATCACAGACATTTTTCAAACTGGTGTCTTCAGTGTGTGATGAAATGTTTACTGCTTTTTTCAAATTCTGATCAGGTGAAGACTCCAGCTTCATTCTTTTTGAACAATGGTTTGTAATATCAGTTCCAAATATTCTCTTCTTTGATTCATTGTGAAGCAAAGCGGTAAGAGGTTCAGCTTTGGGTTTTCCCCTCCATCCTAACCATCTATATGCTTGTTTCCTACTCTCTGGATGATGGGTCTGTGAATCAATTATGCTAACATGAGTCAATCAAAACAAACACACAACATATAAGAATATCTGCAATCACTTATAAAATCTTCCTACAAAAGTATTTACCTTCTCAATCAAGTTCATGGAAGACAAAACATTTGCAATATCATACAGTCTTCTAACTTTTGCTGCAGAATCATATTAGTTAAATGTTGGTTAACTACTTCACTTTTCTGGAATATTTTTACTTCAAACTTGAGTATAAATTTAACAATAAGCTAAGATTAATTACTTTTCATAGCTGTCGAGTTGTGGGCAGCACCCAGCAATGTCAATGCAGCACTATCAAGTGTGATTATATCCACCTAAAGAAAAAATATACAAGGGATCAAACCAAATGAAATATTCTTGAAAATTCACCAGGATAACAATATGAGAAAAGTCCCCTTACATCAGAACAAAGGAAAAGCTTGACAAAGTTCTCTGTGAGCTGTGCTAGAGATTTCTCTCTTCTGCTGTCTAGAAACAAACCACCATAAAATAACATTACATAGCAAGTAATTGATTAATGTATATCCAGTTCGTTATCTATTAATGTTAAGTTGGAGCATACATTTGACATCATAGACATTTTACTCAAATATATGACAACTAATTACGGAACAAAGTGGGAAAAGAGTTACCATTTCTGGAAGACGAATTTTCTTGGCCTTCAACATTTATTGTTGTGGAAGACCCTCCATTTTCATTCTCACTTGAGTCCTAGTCAAATAGCACAAGCATAAATTTTAGTAAGAGACTAGGTTGTCGGGAATGGAGGAGAATAACAAAAAAACATCTCATGTTTTGTGAAAACACCAAAAATTGAATGATGTACTACAAATTTTCCAAATCCTAAACAATGTCGAATTCATAATTCTTCAATTCTCATTTTTCATTTATTCGTTTTGCGGCTTCATGTGAACAAACAAATTAATTATTCAAAGAGAAACTGAAAGAGAAACTTAGCATACCTTTTCAACAACATAGCAATCGGAGGTGTTGAAATTTTCTCTGAAACCCTTGTCCTGAATAAGGACCAGAAAGTTAATATGTCAGAATTCCTTATTGGAACTATAGTAAAAACAAACTGTGATATATACCTTTAACCCCTCTAAAGCGCGGGGAATTCCGGCATAACCCTTCCATGAGTATTGGTTCTTCGCTTTTCTTGATACAACCTGAATAATTCAGAAACCTAATAAGGTCCAAGAACTCAATTGCATAAAGCCATTTTTTTCTAACGTAGAAAGAAAGAGCTCGAGCAATAAATAAAAACAGTAAGTGCATTACCCCTATGCTCTCCAAAATATTGACTACATCGTATATCCGACGCCGCTCAACTCCTGCAAATTTAAGATCAGAAACTGGAGAAGAAAATCTAAAAGACCTGCTTGGCTGCTGAAGAAACTTTAGGGGCTTAATTACATTTGAAAAATCAAAAACAAAACTTTGGACCTAAAAATTTCCTTGCATTGGAACAGTAAATAAGTAAGCTCCTTTAGATGAAAAAACACCAAAATAAACAAAACTCGGAATTCATCGTCTTCTTTTCTCACTCTATCATCAATCCAAGTAAAATTAACTGATAAATTACTTATAAAACAAAAGAAAAAGGAACAGTTTAAAGAGAAGAGAACAACAGAGATCTATCTACCTAATCGGCCAGCTGCGTCGTCGAGTACAATGGACTCAATTCCTTCACGATTGTATAACTTCAAAAAACTGATAATCAACCCAGTAAAAAATGAGCAACATGAATCTGATAACGAGGGGAAAAAACTGAGGAGAGAGTGTGGGGTCGGATTGATTACTTGGTGCACAAAACCCCTAAAGACTTCTCTTTGCGGCTGTAAGAGTGCAGCCTGGCTTCAGATTCTTGAGAACCAAGCGGCGAGGCCATTTCTCAAGCCAAAAAGTAAAATCAATCCGTACACTTGAATCTTCTTCTGATCAGGAAAATGAACAATTTGCTAATGCAGCTTCTGCTTCAGTCACTTGGAGAAGAAAAAAAACGCCAAAATATAGAGATTGAGAGGTATGAAGGAGCAGCGTAGAAGGAGGAGGGAGTGGTGTAAATTGGCGGTCTGTAATTTCAAAAATTAAAAAAAAAATGGTGGTTTGGTTTTGGATCTAATCCCGAATTTAGAGCGTTGTTTGGGGGGCGAGAAAAAGAGAGGGAGATGCAGAAGAGAGGGAACAAGGAAAAGAAAAGGGTAAATGTTATTGGTAGTAATGTTATTGCTCGCGGGAATTCAAATTGATCTGTTGTGTTGGGGATAGGCGATTTTTTTTTTTTCTTCTTAATTCGTCGTTGTGCCCTTGTTTGGCTTTCCATTTTAGGGTTTTGGGCAGTGGCATTATTGGAAATTCGCAACCCATGTCTCTCTTTTTTTGTTTTTGTTGTCCCATGT
>JAYMTK010004835.1:0-10750 GCA_036897405.1 Pelargonium myrrhifolium | reverse complement strand
TATACAAACATACATACATATATATATATATATATATATATATATATATCATAAGCCATTTTTGAAAATTTTAAGGAGAAAATATATTTGAATATGTGATGACCAATCTCAATCTATATAGTAACAAGGATTGTGAAAATCAACAATAGCAATAATAGTAATAAATTAAGAAGAGAACAAGATTGACCAAAGAGTTATTAATCGAGAATCGGCCAAGATAAAAGGAAATTGATCTGAGTAGTGCCCACAAATCCATTGGAGTGGGTACGATTGTTAAATTGAAATGTGTTATCTTTTCGTAGACTTGGTTGTGTCTAATCCGTGAATAACTCTTTGGCTGAGATTCTATTTTCTCATAAATAAAATGGTTGGTATTCAAATATGTGTATATATATATATATATATATATATATAAACAATGAAATAATAGTGGTGTTTCTAGGTATGCTATAGTGCATGGTGATTGTTATTTGTGAATAAAAGCAATATTGACATATATATCAATCAAAGTAGAATGAGTACTGAAACTGAATTAGGGTTTTAGCTTACACATGAGACATGCATGAAGATCAGAAGAAAACTATAAGAAACAGTAGCTAGATTCATGGTGTGTTTGAGGATTGATCAGTGAAAAGAACAAGAAAGAAGATTATGTTTATATATACATATGGAGGAAAATAAAGAGATGAGAATGGTTAAAGGTAGGTAGGGTTTGTGCCTCGGGATGGGATGGGATGGAGAAGAAGGTGATGAGAATGATGTAAAAAGCTTACTTTAGGGTTTGTCAATTGTCATGCCTTGGATTGTACTCAAAATCTCTCTTTCTCTTTGCCTGTCCCTTCTTGTTGCGCATGCTTTTTTAATTCATACACCTGCAAATATTCCCCTACCTAGCTAATTAATTATTTAATTAATGCCCATTAATTGTCTTTAACACCACTTGACCCAACCCACACACCCACATATATATAACTTCTTTTTTTAATTAATTATCTATAATTAGGAAGAAAAAAAAAAAGAGTTTGTGGATAATGGCATGGTTGGCTTATATAAAATCTAAAAAGTTGTTAGTCTTTTAGGGCTGGCAAAATTATTTTAAAATAGCACCCAAAAAAGTCTCCATCTTGTTGTTGTATTGGAATTAAGACTAAAGTTGTGGTATGGTAGACAAAATAGTGGTCAAAATTTGCTATACGTAGAATCCGAATTATGTAAAGATGGTCAAATGTTAAGAGAGAAGAATGTTGGGTACATGAGTGCAAAATGTCAGCGGAAGGAAAGATTGTCTACAAATAATGAACTTTAATTACTGCCTACCATAAAATTAATAATTTGGCGCGGAATGGATAATTTTTGTCACAACACGATACATAACACAAAACTAACATGTTTAGTCTCACACATTTAAATCCTGGATTACTAGAGTAAGCCTTTACTTCTTATAGATATTAGTATTTTTGTGGGGGGTTCCGTAGCAGTAGAAAGGGATAAATGAGGCTTAGAGGACACCCTTACCGGGTAGGGTTAACTCTTGTTAGATGGAGATTTTAGTGTTATCAACTTCTCCTGGGAATACCGGGCTTAAAAACTACCCCTTAACTTTAAAAGAAAAGCTTTCCTCTTGCGGAGCCATTATTAAAAATATTTCCAAAGTTTTCGCTTTCTATAAATTCTATCTAAGGGAATATTCCCCTACTAGTACAGGTTCTTTCTAGTTTAGAAAAAAGCAAAATTACTACAGTTAACTAAAGTATGAATATAAATGCTGTAGCCCTTAAAAAGAAGCTTAGAGTTGCAGTCACTCCCGGTTTCTATAGAAGTTTTATAGGCAGCTCCTAAATCCGTGCTAAGCTAAGTATAAGATAAACGAGTACTATCATTGACATTGAAATATCTTAAGGTTAAGACTCCCTAAGCAAAAGTGCATATAAAGCTAGTTTAAGAAAGTAGATTGAGTTCTTTACTAAGAAAATCCTTATGAAACTTTATTTCTATTGCAAAACTCTTTTTTAGTATTGCTTTTTCTCTATGGGTATTTTTTAAAAAGAACCTAAACCCTTAAAATCTGGGTTAGCTAGTCAAGAATCTTACTAGTTAAACGGATAACAAATCTTTAGGGAAACGGGATCCTCCGACAATTCAGGTCAAATTTTGTAAAATAAAAAGAAAGAAAAAAGCTTTCCCCAGTATAGTAAATTAAATATTAGGCGGTACCAAAAAGGGATCGGCTTTTCGAAGTTTAGGAGAGTCTCTGACCTATTTTTATTTGTAAAGATGCTTGTAAATAAAGTTATTAAGGTACTCAAATTATACCCAACCAGTTTCGATAATACTGAAAGTACTGGGTTACTTATAATTAAGTAAGCTATACTCCTTATACCAAGACTAAGGCTGTGTATATTTTCTAGAATACCAAAAGCCGGAGCCCTCCTTAATATCTAAAATTTTGTGTCTAGAGGCCCCAACAAAAGTCTTGCGCTTCTCTATTTCAAAATGGGATATACTCTGTAACTACATTTGAGAAAAACCTTTTTGTAATAAGTTAAGGGTCTCCACCTAGACTACTGTCTTCATCTTTTTCACAAGGGGCCCTTACTTAGGCTTTTGTCAAGGAGGGATTCTACTAATTTCTTAAGCGTTATCTGGGGTTTGAAACTATGTTAAGAGATTTTTCGGAGTCTAGCAAGGGCACTTATGTTAAAAAGTTTATACTATATTTTAATATAAGAGAGTCATTTTAAATTAAGGGTTATGTCTTCTTCGGATCGTTAGGTAACTCGATTAACAAATATTATAATTCGGTGTAATTTGTTTTTCGTACAAGTCTCGCTTTATAGGGTTGTTGTTGACAGATCCTAAGTAATAATCAAGTGTTTTAAACAAGTAATAGAACAATTGGGATTAAACTCAAAACACTTTGAAGTATAGCGCATAATTTTTGTTTTCGTGTTATGATTCTAAAACGCGCATAGTTGTGTTGTGACATGGGCAACACGTTCTAAGGGTATAATTGTAAATTATTAATTATAATAAAGTGTCAAATGTATTGGTTCGATAGTGCAGAATGTGTTGGATCATGTTCAAATCAATCATGTTAAACGTAATGTGTTTGTGTTATGTGTGTCATATATAATAGTGTTAGAATGTGCAACACATAAACGAGATTCAAAACGCACGAATTGTCCGCTCTTCTACTAAATTAATATAGCATGGGATGGAGGGCGTGGGCAAAGAATATATAAGCAATTACTAATATGCGGAGACACCGGCGCAAAAGAGGCATTGGCCGGCTTGAGGGTCCATTAGCAGACACTCTTCTTGGTTTTTGCTTCCTTAGTTTCCATCGAAATGTAACTCATGATTTGGAGTGGTTAACTTGGCGTGCCACTCGCCAACCACATTTTCCCACGCCTCTGCCTTGCCTTTTTTCTTCTTTCTATAAATAAAATTCCACTTTTTTCTTCTCATTTTGTCTCTCCATCGCCAGATCCTAGGTAATAGGGGACTTTTTCTTCTCATCTTGCTCCTTTTCTTAGACTCACACTGACCCATATGTACAAACACGCTCAAATGTGTATACGAGTCAACTACGGTTGGAACTAACAGTTCGTACGTGCGAGTTGTGTTGAACGTTGCTTGTGCTCCACAATCTAACACAACACAAAACAAGAACACGACATGTTTAACACAATAGCTAAATAAGCCGTGTTAACATCACACGATTGACACGAACCAACACATTCTCCACAATAGAACCACGTTTTTGGCATGACACGACCTGGTATATTTAGCACGTTATTATGATTAGTTTACTATTGAACTCTAAGGGTTTGTGTTAAACGTGTTTGTTTTGGAACATAATTACAAAATGTGTGAGCCCCAACACGCTATTTTTGTGTCGTATGTCGTATGTCGAGTTACAACACAAATTGTCAGCTCTACTCACTGTTTTTAACTCTTTGCGTTCAATTATCTTTATTTTACTCGGAAAAGATTGCTAGTTTGAATATTAAAGTTTTTTTAAAAGAAGGAAGTTGTGAAACGTAGGTGATATATTATTGAATTAGAAAAAGAGGGTGCATGGAACGGACAAACAAACATCCATGTTTTGCTCTGCTCAGATTTATTCTCAATTTGCGCTCGATGGGGCCATCTTGCTTCTTTTTCCCAACATTCTCAACTTCACACCAACAACTTCACCATTTTCACTATTTCACCAACTTCACCAAGTTCATGTCAACAGTATTGTTATCATTGGAACCAAGCAGCTAACTGTATATGTTGGGCAATTACTCCCAACTGAAAATTGATGTTTGTTTGCTCAACCCGGAAAGTGATCGGGTCTAATTTTGTGCAACCTAAACATAAATAAATACAAATCAGATTGACACTGGGTTGGCTTCTTTCTTCTTCTTTTTATGATTCTTGGTTGCTCTCTTTATATTTTGCCCTTTTCATGATGGTCAATGTATGACCATAAGAAGCACCTTCTTGAGTAGCCTTGTTTAGAAAAACAGGGTAGGTGGTGATGGTTGTGGGGAAGAGTGTCTCCAATTGCAACATCACTTTCATTTGTACTGTTAGATATTAAAATTAGCATGGAATAAGGGTCAAGAAAAAAGAGCCCTATGAAGTAAAGTTCAAGTTGTCGGGTTGTGAAGACAACATAGACAACCACGAAGGAACTCAAGTTGTGGACAGTCCACACACATGCATGCAAGTAAAAGCAACCAGTCAGTGATCAGTACACGAGCAGCAAGAAGAAGAAGAAGGAGAAGATCTTTTTCAGTAGCATATACAAGTAGTGAATATGAAATAAACCTTCTTTTTAAAAAGACCCAACCACAAACTGGACATGCTCTCACTTTTTCAGTGTGGTTGGTGGATGTTAAGGAGACATGATCAATTCATCTGAAACTGCCTCATTTCAGATTATGTGTTTCATGTGTATATGCAACTCTATTATGCTACAAGCCTAAAATTTTCTAGGAAAAGGTTGATGTAGTTCTTTTTCTGAACTTACCATCATCTAAGACAAGGCTCGTGTGTATCTTCCAACGTTAGTCTCACCTATTTGACAAATGTATCGAATAACACAACTCCTTCTATGGATTCAAGGGATCGAATCCTCCCCCGTCTCAAAACGAGTGTCTTGTATTTCTTTTGGAGAAACATTAAGTTGATAGTGATGGACATTTTACTGTGTACTCCCATGTGCACATGTTACAAGATCCGTTATAGTAAGAACAGCAATGCAAGGAAGCATGCAACTGAATAAGGTAATAAGATAGCTATTAGTACATTAACAAAGCAGCCCAAACAGGTTGAAAACCGGGCAAAGAAAGGTCGGATAATTTACAATCTTGACTTTGGCTGCTACGGCATCTTCTAACTGTTTGATCTCCATTATACATAGTAAATCTTCCCTTCATTAGTCTTAAAGCTCTAAAAACTTGCATTCCGAGCCAACAATCTACATATAATATAATGCTTCTACAGTCGCATCAAAATTTAGCGGTTGATCAAAGGCAGCGACAATCAGATCAGCAGGCTATAGCGTAATTTACCTCCCAGAACAAGGATGGAGATGGCGCCATCGTACAGTAGCTTAGCATTCAAATGCCTTGGAGTTTACAGTAGGCATACAGGCAGGACCCGAGGAAACCGAGAGATTGTCCCACAATATTCAACTGGAAGCAAATCACGTGAGAAATTAAGCAAAATTCAGATTATCATAGAAAGGGAAGTGACAAAAATAATGACAAATAGGAGGTTAGGCTCACCAAATCAAATGGAAGCCCACCAAACAGCACCCACCCAAGTCCTATAGTAAAAAGATCCTACAACAACAGATTGAATTACGAGTCAACAAACATGTGCGAGGATGAGATGTAATTGTCAGGAGCATACATATGGCAACTATACAGAAATGTTGTTAGAAGCTTGTCTATCCAATCCTATTAGAGGTAAACCGAAACCGACTGATTGGTGGGAAATGACATTTGGTAAACAAACTGAATAGTGAATACTAGAACTTGTGTTACAGACCTTTAAATTGCCGCAGATTGTCTGAGTGAGTGCTGAGTTTAGCGTTGTGTTCAAAAACACACTGTAGTTTATTAAGAAAGCCATAACACAGGAAAGAAGCATCACTGCCTGCAAACATTCAGATGCAACAATTATAAACTAACGTTCACCGATTGTGAAGATAGTAATATATGCTACTCGAATTAAGATTGATACATTCCCAACACAATAATTAATTGCTTATAGTTAAAGCACAAAGAAGACAATCTGAGGAATTAATCAACACCATCTGAAGAAATCAGCTCGGGCTTTATTGTGCACACGAATAGGTCTGGAGTTTATGTTTAGTTTTCAAACGCTCTTAATGTATTCAAAATTTACTCATCTGAAATATTTATATGCAATTACAAGAATGACAACACCAACAACATCAATTACGAAACAATCTTTATTTATTTAGTTCGACTCACAACGCTAAACATAAACGCCTTAGAGAAAATATATACAAGGACAAGGACTATAATCTTATAGCAAAAGAGGTTTAGCATAATAACAAGAAACAAGACCTTGCTGTTGCTGCTTCAAATAACATTATAAGAGAACAGTGTATGAATCAATTTACTGCTCATGCACTTAGAACATGAACAACAGAACCAAACAAATAAGTGGGGAAAAAAAGTGACGAGATCTCAGCATAACATATACAGTTGTGAAGCCTTTATAAAGGAAGATATAAAGATAACAACTCTCAAGTTAAGTAAACACCTGAAAGCCGTGGGAGAACAAATGAGGAAAATTCATTGTTTCTTTAAGGTCGCCTCTCATTAAAGTCCAGAACAACAGAAATGGTGCACATGTTATTCCTACAAATATTCAAATAACGAAATTTTAGGTAAAAGTTCAGGTTAGACAATTCATTTCTTTAGAAAAAGATATACTCCACAGGAATAATTATGCTTGGGGGAACTTATCTTACCATTGCACCACATGAGGCCAAAGATGTTGAGCCCACTGGATTTACCTAAATGATTGAGAAATATAACAAGAATTTATAGAGATTCCAAATAATCTAGCTTGTCAACGTGACTGAGTTATTATAAGATGTTTAAGAATAGAAAAAATACCAATACGAGCTATGGAAGCAAGATAGACTGCTGTACAGATGTTTGCTATGAAAACAATCGCGTAGCTGTAGAAGTCAAATGACAAGTCCCGAGCTCCAGCAATAAATGCACCAAGAATAATAATCCCCACACTGATGAATCCTTGGATATGTTCCACCAGGAATGATATTAGCAATATGAAGATTTAGATATTAATGATACATTATATGCAGTACAAACACAATTAGTTTGATTAAGCTTATATATATCTTTCTACAATTCAACTTATAATGGGGAAATGTGTGTGTTGCAATTCTCTCCAATCAATTAGAACAACTGAACAAGATCCTTTCCAATCAATTAGCACCAGAGTAACCTATCCCTAAATGTAAGCATAAGAAGCCCTCAAGACCATCGGCAATTAGCAGAAGGGACATCAATTGCCAAGTACTCCATCCTCTTGATATGTTTGCTGTTCCCTAGAAATCTAGATAGACTACTCATTAATCATTATAAAGGCAAGCCTAGATGATTCTATGATGGTGAAGAGTAACCCTTTCCAGTTCAAAATTCTTATTAACTACAGAGCTCATTCCTGGTTTCACACACTACTGCGCATGAAACTTTTGCATAGTACTGTTTCTTCGACTCCGTATTGAAACAGATAATTCTTGATTATTGTCATTCCATTCTCTTTGGGAACACCAAAAATGCCAATGAAATTTCTAAAGAAAAGTTGGATATGTTCCAAAAGTTATCATGACATGCTTTTTTCTTTCTTATCAAGTATTCAAATGACTTGTTAAAAAAAAAAAAAAAAAAGTATCTAAATGTGATTCTGACCTACTTTTTGAAAATTTTCACATGATATACACATTCTTATTCTTCTACAGTTGTTTGCATATTCTTCATTTCTTTGTGTAGTTTTATTCTCATGATTACCTGAAAAACTAAAGCTAGTACATATAACAAGAAATTTTCACTTTAATTTTGGCAGGAACAAGACGACCAAAAACACAATAAGTTGGCTGTATACAATAAAAAGAACATCTGGACCTATTTGCACTTTACAATGTTGCTTAAAAGTGTGTGCATGACAGCAGATAATCATATTTCTGCTCCCACCAGCATCAATTAGTGTCACAATCCTTCAAGGGAAGCAACAGTTAGAAAGTGTTACATACCTGCCAACAACTGCAGGTGAATGTTTCTGCCCTGTCAAAAGATACTCTACAATCATTGTAAAAGCTACAGTAGTCCGTCTGAGTGTCGTGTACATGGGAACATTTATGCCACGCACAGATTCCATCGTGACCAGCTTTCATCGGAAAGAAATAGATAGCCATTTGGATGAGACTAAAAATATATTCCAAGTAAAAAAAATAGGCAATCTCATAATTTTAAATACATACCATATACAACAAATATGATAATGCAAGAGGGAGGGTACGAAGCAATGTTCTAATAGGGACAAGGGTTGCCGGATTATTACTAAAGCTTTGTGGTTCACCCTCTGCGAAAGAGATAATCTTCCAGCGTTTCAAGGCATATAGAAAAAAACACGAACTGAGCATCTGAAACAAACAAATAGTATAAAAATTATCCATATCAACAAACAAGAAACAACTTGCATTAAATACTCAATCAATTTATATCAACAAAATTATCAGCAAGGAAAAAATGAAACTCTAAAACATAAAACACAACGAACACACATACCAACCCCAAAGAAAGAAAATGATTATAAAATAACTGAATATTGATAGGCTCTTTTTCTAAAGTTATACGATGGTGTATTAATCAGTTGCAGGAAGCTATTGATAATTGATGGCACAAATAATCCATAATAACTGAATGAATGATTGGCCATCCCATGCAAACTACATGCAATGGATTTACCTGAAAAAGTGTGATGACATTTGCATAAGGGAATCTGTAAGAAGAAAGTGCTGCTTTGTTGAACAGGACCAGGAGCACTGCAGAATGGAAGATAAGGTAAAACCAAAATAGCTAATATAGAGAACTATAAGAAACTTAATATCTAAAGCATAGTAAGGACACATCATAAGATCAAAAGTCCTTTATGGATGAAGCCAAAAAAAAGAGGATGGTAACAACTAACTACCATAAAGAAGTCTTCATAAACGATGAAGAGTAGGTGTGAACTGTGGAGTCTAAAAGAACCATAAACCATAGAGAGAGGATAATCTATATCTGAAAAGACAGCTATTTGAGCATGCATCAACATGAATTCTTTTCTACCATTATTGAGCAGATATTTATGTCAATAAAACAAATTTTGTTTCAAATAGTCTCACATTTCATGAGATAATATTATTTTCCATTACATCAAGAGTATGCATATTGGTATGTGCCTGATTCAAAGGGATGAAAACACGATGCTTATATCACGGATCAATGTACGCAAGTCTACTGTGAATTTTGCCATCTTATTGTTTTTTTCAAGTTGAACATAAGAACCATCCATGCCCCTTGTCACATCAAATAATTAAGTTGCTAACTGTGAATTTTGCCATCTTATTGTTTTTTCAAGTTGAACATAAGAACCATCCATGCCCTCTGTCACATCAAATTATTAAGTTGTTAACTCCTTTGACTCCCAACTCTCAACTCACATGATATTATCTCTTTATTCTTTAAGGTCTAAACCTTCCTATAACAGGCATATATAATAACCAAATTTGCCTTCCCTGGCTATTGTTAACAATACATGTAACCATTAAATTCAAACAAGTGGATCATGGTACAGGTCTAATTTCTACCTTTTCTGACATAAATACAAATGAGGGTGTCTTTCCTCCATTCGTTAAGCATTTTCTCATTCTTGTGATATATTTTTTTCTTCACCTCTGACGAGGATCCCACTTAGCTAGTGGTGATGCATCAACAGTATGCTACTGATTGCCTTATTGAGTTCAAAACACATTATCATGCTAAACAATTAACATCTTTTCTGAAAACACAATGGCGTCATTTTGCACATGATCAATATGAAATATCTTCACACATATACATCCCCTAATAAGACAATCATCCACTACCCATCATAACAAGTGTTGTCTATTGCACGATCATCCCATTATAATGGGGTTCAGGTTCTTGATTCAAACTCGTAACCCCATCACAAGAAAACAACTTTACTGTTATCCCCTCTACCAAAATGTTACTCCTTCCGTTCCAAAATGAGTGTCTTGGTTGTATCTTATGAACATGTACTTATATCAAACCAAACGATCGAATACTAACTATATGGGTAATTCATACAAAACTAACATACTAAAAAGGGAAGAGCACATTTGTTTGGGGATAGAAATGCAAGACAAACAGGAAACTTTGAAAAGATTATTTTTTAATATGTCACTCGCATCAAATAATGCAGCTAGTCAACCTCTATATCCATAGCACTCCTCCTAGTCCTCAGTCCTACCCCACAAGACCCATTAATTGCATTTCACCATTTTCCAACCAGCCAAAACTAAAATAAAATAAGCAAATAATCACAAGTGTTCTCTGCAAATGATCAGTCCAGAACATGCAAAAAAAGCAGTAGCATCAAAAATGAGCAAAAGGGTTTTGTCATTGGGAAGGAACCACCCTGG
>JAYMTK010004834.1:0-10751 GCA_036897405.1 Pelargonium myrrhifolium | reverse complement strand
CTGACATACTGAATTCTTCAGTGTGATTGATGGTTCATTGACATCTATACCAAGGCTAATGATTGTAATCAGAGAGAGATGCACAGTGTCCACTAGCAAGTAACACTAAAGATTGTGATGTATGTCTGTTGACACTTAGAAATAGAATGTAATCTGTACTAAAGTCTCTGAATCTTGTAGTGGACTTAGGGCGTGCTTGGAGTTTAGTTTTGTTTCAACAAATGACATGACAGTATTTCATTAACAAATTTGTCCACTGCATAAATGAGACTAGAACTTATCTACGTATGTATAACAATTTAGATCATATGAACTAATTAGAATGAATCTATTCAAACTAAAATAGGGGTTGCTTGAAACGAAGATCAGATCAGGGAAAACTGCCTGAAGTGGTTTGGGCATGTCAGTTGGAAGGTAAGTTATCTCATTCGAAAAGGTGTAAGAATTCAATTAGATGAAACTTGAAAGAACTAGTAGGAGACATGAGTTAACTGGGAAAGAGATAAGAAAATACAAAATAATGAAAGATTTAAAGGAGTATACATATAGCACTAGATATGAAGGAATAAAGGAGAATATGAGTGGAGGCTTGGTGATGGTGGTGATTGTTATTGTTGCCTTGTTGGTGTTCATGTTGAGCTAGTTCAGAAATTTTTTCCAAAATTATTACTTTAAAACCTTCTGCTTCAAAGGTGACAAACTACATATAACACTACTCCCTCTACATCTGGCAGCTGAACTAAAATAGCTACAAACTTAAATTTCAGTCTAAAATAAGTAGAATTGCATTTTTGATGATGTTGTCTTAGTCTGATGAAGACATCTATGGCCAATAGAAAATCTTCAAATTCAGTTGGTGCTTATACTCAATTTTGTTTAGTTGGCAAGAAACATTTGAAAGTATAGTTGCTTGCATCTAACTAGTTCGTTTATTTCCTTTTCTTGAAAAACCAGTGGGAAAATTCTGAATGTCGAGGTCGTGGATGGAGGATTGATTTGTTCGAGTGGCGTGCTTGTGGAAGAAATGGGAGATAAGAATGATGATTGTTACATAGTGAATGCTGCAGTATATATTGGATACTAACTTCTTGCTTCTCTGTTCCCTCTTTAAGGTCAGTTTCCTCTTTGCAATATGAACAGATTCTTTTCAGGTCATGGAATGAAAACAATTGTGCTAAATTGGTATACTCAATGACAATGCCAGAGAGCACTGCAAGTAGTTGATTTCTATTTTGTTAAATTAACTAAAATTATTTTCAAATTTGGGGTTGATATTGATGCAATGATGGACATAAACATGACAAATCCTGTTATTTAGGCTTGTCTCAACTCTTACTTGTATCAATATCACAGGGCGTTCGTCACTATATCTGCAGGGGAGCAGGAGCAACAGCTGTAATCAGTTACTCGCATGAACAGTGTTGATCTTGGCGCATTAGGAGCTTTCTTCCCCTCCTGCTGCTATGTGATTGGTAATAGATGTCTATTCTATTAAGAGTTTAGACCTGCAAATACATTTTGAGTATGATGTCCTTGTAGTTCACATCGCGATCCTTTTGACATATTTGTGCTGCATAAGTATGAATACACACAACGTACAATAATTGAATCAAATCTTGCATTGTCAACATCTGTAGCTGCTTGGAGTAAAGTACGGTCCTTTGAATTTTGTTATACGACATAATTTACTTGCCTTGTGACAACTTCTCACGTGGCATATTTCACTGTTTGATTTTGTTTCGTCATGAAACAGCTCCTTTCTTCAATAAAATCAAGCACTTTACAATTGATTTTTGGCCTTTATTGTTTCCAGACAGTCCCCAAGTAAATGAGTAAGCTTTTACCCCAATAAATATACAAGCAATGAGCTAGAAGTAGGAAAAAAAAAAAAGAAAAAAGAATCTCTAGGTTTTGGAGAGTCACATGTATGCATATAGAAGCTGGTTCCAGGTGTCAGGCAGACCTGGAAGGCACCAGTGGCTGCAGTCATTGCCGCCGTGCTCGCCACTGTAACCTGAGGGATGAGCGTCTTTCCTCAACTGTGAAAGCGTTGTGATATCGAGCAGGTACACCGGCTTCTTGATGTTACTCAAGACTCTGTTTACCACGTCAGCTGCGGGAGGTTGGCCTGCCGGATATGACGATCCGGACAGTGGTTCTAGCTCTCCGTTGCAACTCTTCCTGGGCTGATTCCACTCCTTGCCTCTGGGTGTCACAAGAAACGAATGATTGAGCCCGAGACCTCAGGTGGTTCAAGTGGTTTAAGCCACTTGCCCTGATGCGTGTTCGTTGATTATAATGTAAGAGGTGAGATGAGTAGACAAACTTACTGGTAATGTGTGGGAGAGATGCCCTGGAAGAAGACCTTGGTTTTGGAAGGGTCGACGGTAAGGTCAACCCATTTGCCCCAAGTGCTGAGACCTCTATAAAATGCGTCCAGGCGGTCCATGTCCTTGTACAATACGCCACCTTGTCGCAAATAATCCCATCTGCGAACACCCATTAATGTTATTATTTTCAATCTAATGATACAGTAGAACTAGCGAGGAAACGGATGTGGAGGTTGATCTTACGGTTGTTGATCGCCGGTGTGGGTCCACCAATGCCAGGAGTTGAAGATCAGGACGTCCATATCTTTCCAGATCTTACCGGCGGAGATGGAATCAAGGTTCAGAACTCTGCCCACGGGTTCCCGAACTATGTCTACGATGTATGGTGTACGATACAGAAACACACTTACTGCATACTCCTGATCCACCACAATGTACTCACTGTTACTTACTGATTAATCTAAAATTTCAACACCATTTTAACATGGTGTAAATCAAATGAATTCATAATATGTAGGAGTTAGTTTTTATAATTAAGGCTTTAATTTTATTCTCCAATTTATGTCTCATCTCATCAGGGTAGTGTTGGCTAGAACAACCTTTAAGCTAACCCACCAATTCTCTATCTACATCTAGAAAATATTTCTAGTAAACTACTACTACTACCATTATTAAGGAATAGGGAATAGCAAAAAGGACAGCGTATATTTAGCTAAAAAGTCAACTTACATAATTTAACTAAAAATCACAGCTATTATTGGAATAAATTAATTTGGTCCTTTGTATTAGTTGTGCCTATTTTTTAGGTACAGTGATATCTTTTTTTTGTAAATAATGACACAAGTCAATGAAGTATATGGAAATATTAGTATATCTTACTACATTAACTCATTAAGTACTCACTCACTATCAAAATAATATCAAAATAATGACACTTCCTCCGTCTCGAAATGAATGTCTTGTTAATCATGTATTTTTGTCTTAAAACAAGTGTCATTTTTTTTAAAAGTTAGTTTTAACATGATTTACCAATAACATTTCTAATAAGTTAGTATCCATTTAATTTGTTAGAACACATGTCTTTGAGAATTTAAACGTGATTATATAACACTAATTAATTTCTTCTTACTAATATCAAAACAGAATGGAGAACACTCATTTTGAGACAAAGGGATATTTTCAAAATATACAGTCTTAAAAATTGTCATTTTTATATTAGAAAGTTTAGTTATAAATTTTGGGAACAAATTTGTTGAAAGTTTGGTTATAAACTAATTATCAACTAGATTTTCTTTTCCTCAAAAAACTATTTTTAGAAACTTATTACAAGAGTATAATACAGCATTGAAAAATATCCATTCTAACCGAGTGATATTTTTTTTTTTTAGAGATTAATCAAATCCTATAATATGTATATTAAAATTGGTGAGAATGGCTAATATAATGTCACCTAAACTCATTTCTTCCAATGGAGCAATTTTATGAGTTTGTCTTTTCATTTTCTAGGAGTTACAATAAAATTTCTATTAAATAATAACATTTAGTGATTTTAATGTTTATAAATTGTAGATTATTTTAAAATAAATAGAGAAATGACAAAATTTGATAGAATATATATTTTTTTTTTAAAGAAAAACTTCTTTTTGATAATTTTATTTTAATATTAACAATTAGTCACTTGGGCCAAAAAGTATATTGTAGCAATTAATTACCACAATTATTAGTAATGAATCCAGAGCGGCGATTGGGCTGGGCTGGGCTAGCTAGCTCGTGATCATTCGTCCACTCTGTCAATGATTCTTAGGTGGGACCAATACTTACTCATATATATTTTCCAAATATAATTCATGTATGAATTTAATGTATATCAGTTAACTGATATAAGCTTATATCAGTTATAACAAAACAAAACCAATAAGGTGATGACACCTCATTTAAAATCATGAATTCGGACGGGTCGCTTCATTCCCACAAATTCACTTAGGTGGGTATAAGTGATTTTAAATGAGGTGTCATCACTTTATTAACTTTGTTATGTTATAACTGATATAAACTTATATTAGTTAACTGATATACATTTTACTCTTCATATATACTATACCAAATGTAACTTAATTCAACTTTTCTGATTTAGCACAAAATTTTCTTTAAAAATATGTATACTTATATTCTTAATGTAGCATAATTGATTTTATTATAATGACGTCAAGTCAAATGAAAGATACTTATATCTTGCAAAATATAAATACAACAGTAAATTTGGACATTTTTAGTATATACTCAATGGGGTTGAGCTCTCATGTTTAGTTTTAGTATATTGCCAAACATAAATAAGAAATCAAGAAGAAAAAAGAAAAAGCACTTTTCTTTATGTCATCTCATCTTTTGCATTTTGTTATAAATAATTCTTGCTTGCTCACCAACAGCAGAGATATATCAATGATATATTTTTTAATTGACATAATTACAACACTTCAAATATTATTAGTAGTATTTTATTGTTTTCACTTAAATTGGACTTAATTTGCAATAACTCATTTAAAAGTAATATTAACAAATACTACTACTAAGCCAATCACATGCAGAATAGTGGAAATTGAGAACCTCAGCTCAGACTCTGAGGAACAGCAAAACAGTCCAAGTTTTGAAAAAAAATGAGAAACACTATAAAAAGAAGAGAAAAGGTAAAAACAAAATGAGATTGTTACTAACCGGAAATGACAATGAGGTCAATGAGTCCTTCTTCACAAAATTGGTATTGGCTCCGGGCACCGACGAGTAGAGCATACACGCCAACGATTGGAACATGTTCAGACTCAGTGAGTCACCCACAAACATTATCTTCTTCCCACTCCACCTCTTCAGCAAATCCAGGCCATCGAACCGGGGCAATTGGCACGAGTCCGGGCTCCACGCGTACCTCAGGTACTCCTTGTCGGGCCGGCCATATCTCTGGCAGTCGAACTCGGGATCTATGAAGGGGCACGAACTGTAGTAAGGAAGCGAAGGATCCGGCACCCATTTGCCCTGAAATATGTTGCAGCTCGCCAACTGCTTCCTTCCTCTAACACGGGTCGTGTTGCGAGCTGTGGCTTTAGCGAAAGTTTTCGCTTTCGCTAAAGCCGCTTCTGGCTGTACTATTGATAGTACAGCCAGAAGCATAAGAGGAAGGAAGCGAGGTGGTATGCAGAGAAGGTGAGCCATGTTAGGACTTTGGAGGTTGCCGTGGACAAAAAGTAGTCTTCCAAAGAGGCCTATATATAATTCTCTTGAGATTTGAGAAGGTGAAGGTAGCTCTTGGTGGGCTCACTCACTCACATGCCTTTTTTCCTAACCTATACAACTTGACTCTATAAAATAATACAAAATGATTAATTAGGATAATTAGTTCAAATTAGTTTCGAAATTTGAAAAACTTTTGGAAGATTCCTGGTAATTACTCGTAATAAGATTTATTTGCTACTAATTATATCCACGTCCTAATCATGAAGTGCCCAATTAATAAGTATAGTTCTTAATTTAGAACCTGCATTTCTTAAAATATAACGTAGGTTTGATTGTTAGTGAATGTGTGGGGAGATGGTGTTATGTCAAAAAAGTGTTAATGATAAATAATGGGGAAATGAAATGAATGTCGTATGAGATAGGTTCTTGACAGCTTCTTCTTACATTCCATTGGTCTGAATGTCACGGACTCACGGCTACGGTGTTGGTCACGTTCTATCTAAATTTCACATGCGGCTAAATTTTTTTTAATTCTTTTTTTTGTTTTCTTCCTAATTTTGCCATCTCTCTCCCTATCTTTTCTTCTTTATGTTTATTTACAAATTTATGATTATTTTATATTTATATTCTAATGAAATAATATTTGAAAAATATTTTCTATTTTTTTTTAAAATTTACTAATATTATATGAAATTTCGTACTAAACCCTAATTTAATACACGATTGTTGACCAAAAAATTTGGAAACAAAATTATAATTTCACATGACGAACAAGAACAATAAAAGGTCATTGAAGGTTTTTTTAGGGTTAGGGTTTCCCGGCTCCTTCACGGCGTACATTGACGGAAGACGGTGGTTGCGGGCGGTTTCCGGTATTGGTAAGAGGCTTGTGCGATGAGTATTCTTGTCTGGAATAATAGAGGACTCAACAAAAGGTTGGTTGTGGTCATGTTGAAGGACCTGGTGCGTAAGAATAGGTCGGTGATGGTCTTCATTAGTGAGACTAAGCTCTCGGCTGCGGAGCTATCAGCGACTAGAGGCGCGGCGGGGTTGTATGGGGGTTTTGGAGTGGGCAGTAGGAGGAGAGGTGGTGGTTTAGCCCTGTTATGGCGGGAAGAGGAGTCGCCAAACCTACTAGTTTGTTACCAGAATTTTACTGATGTGACCCTCAACTGTAGATAGTGGGATCAATGGAGGTTCACCGGCTTTTACGGACAACCCGATTGGTCAAGATGACAGTTTTCATGGGATCATCTCCGCAACTTTCGGCATGCTTCGAGTCTTCCTTGGTTGTGTGCGGGGACTTCAATGACATCATGAGGTGGGATGAGAAAAAGGGAGGGCCAATACAGTAGCCGAATCTTATAAATGACTTTTGTCAAGCAGTAGAGGATGTCGGGTTGTTTGATTTGGGTTATTATGGAAACAAATTCACATAGAGAAGAGGATCTAAAAATAACCCGGAGGTGCATGAGAGACTTGATAAGGCGTTGGGTTCTCAGAGTTGGATTGACAAGTTTGGTGGCTATAGAGTAACACATTTGCCTTACGTCTCATCGAATCATCGACCTATACTCATTGAACTCAATGGTGATAGTGGGGATCGGAGGGTGTACAAATTTCGGTATGAGAACACATGGAGCTTTGACCCGGATTGTGAAAATGCGGTTAAGGGTATTTAGGGTCGGCACGATGGGGATGTAACTGATAAAATCTGGGCATGTGCTGAGGGATTGGGTAGGAGGAGTCGGGTAGGGAGACTGAAGGTGGAGGTAGAGGTCCGCCGGGCGAGGTGTGAAATGGAATTGGAGGACCGGTTAGGGGGGCATGACGGGAGTGCGAGGAAGAAGTACTTGGCTTGCTTAAAAAGACAGGAGGTATATTGAAAACAAAGAGCCAAAAACAACTGGCTCAAAGATGGTGATCTGAATACAAAAAAATTTCATAAAGCGGTCACTTACGAAAAAAGAAAAATAAAATATGCCAATTGCAAGATAGTGTTGGGCGTGTTTTGAAGCAGTGGGCGGGGCTGGAGACATTGATACAAGAGCATTTTTTGGGGATGGCTCGATCGAGCGGGTGTCGACTGGTTGATGTTGTAGCGGTGGTTCTGAGGGTAGTTATCGAGGAGCATAATAGGCGGCTCATTCAGGAGTTTTCTCAGGAAGATGTGAAGAGAGCACTCTGGGATATGAGCCCGAACAAAGCGTTGGGGCCGAATGGTATGGGACTGAGATTCTATCAGAGGCATTGGTCAATTGTTGGAGATGATGTCTCAAAGGTATGTCTACAGTGTTTATCAGATTGTAAATTCCCGGATAGCTCTAATGCCACTAATGTTGTTTTAATATCGAAAAAGAACACGCCTAGAGTGGTAGGTGATTTGAGACCCATTGCTTTGTGTAATATTTTGTACAAGATTGTGTGGAAAATGCTCACTAATAGATTGAATGAGATGATAGGTGATGTGATTTCAGATTCGCAGAGTGCGTTTATTCATTGTCGGTTATGGGGATACTTGCAGGTGATGCTTCATAAATTGGGTTTCTACAAATAATGGATTATGTTGTGTGTGACGTCAATTTCATATAGAATTGAACTGAATGGGACATTGATGCTGAAGTTTTGGCCAAGCAGAGGGATAAGGAAAGGGAACCCTATGTCTTCATATTTATTCTTGATTTGTTCTGAAAGTTTGTCTCGTCTTCTAAATCATTATGAGATGCGGGGTAAGATTTCGGGTTATGTGATTGGACGGTATTTCCCGACCATTACTCATCTATTTTTTGCAAATGATTCAATATTATTTTGTAAGGCTACTTTTGAGGAAGTTCGGACTTTGAAACAAGTGTTTAATTGTTATGAGGTAGCGTCGAGTTAATTAATCAATTACACTAAGTCTGCAATTTTATTCAGTCAATCAGCCACAGATACGGTGCAGGAGAAAGTGTGTCGGGATATGGGGATGGTGGAGGTTACAAGCTTTAGGTCCTATCTAGGAGTCCCGGTTGGCATTGGTAGAGGTAAGACATGAGTTTTCAAGGTCTTGTTAGACTCGGCACGTACTAGACTGAGTGGGTTGAGTAGGAAGTTCTTGTCTGTGGTCTGGAAAGAAGTTTTGTTAAAATCTGTGGTCAGGCACTTCCCACGTATATGACGAGTGTGTACATAATCTCAAAGGGTACGACCGATGCTCTGAAAAAACTGTGGAATGCCTATTGGTGGAGATCCGGGGGACTTCAAAGTGGAGCGATTCATTGGAAGTCGTGTGATAAGTTATGCATGAGTAAGTTAATGGGTGGTCTCGGGTTCCAAAGTATGAGAGAATTTAATCTTGCTTTACTTGGTAAACAAGGGTGGAGGCTGTTGACCAAACTGGACTGCCTATTCTCTCGTTTATTCAAATGTAAATATTTCTCGAATGCTATGTTCCTTAAAGCAAGGCTGGGGTATGGGTCAAGTTATACGTGAAGTTCTATTTTGGCTGCTCAGGACCTTATTCAGAAAGGTACATGATGGAGCTTCGGGAACGAGAATATTGTTCGAATTTACCAGTATAGGTGGGTGGAGACTGTGAAAGGAGTTTGGTGTGCTCCGAGGGTGTTGACGGAGGGAGCTCGCATTTTGGAGATCATTGTGGTGAGATCGGGTTGTTGGAACGAGGCGCGAATGGCGGAGGTGACCTTCCCGGCGGAGGTGCAATAATAGATTCTCTTGATTCCTTTACCCATGTTCGATGCCGAGGATAATTTATGTTGGGCCCTAGAGAATACCGGTCACTACTCGGTCAGGAGTGCCTATCGATTGTTGAGGCTGAAGGCGGTAAATGGTAATCGGCGGTGGGTTTGGGCTACACTTTGGATTTTAGAGGTGCAACCAAAGATAAAGATCTTTTAGTGGAAGATCATTTCAGGTGCGCTGCCGGTCACTACCCGATTGCATGATAGAGGTCCAGGGGGGATGCGATATGTCAGGTATGTTGTCTGACTATTTATCATGCTATTTTTTCTTGTGGGGAGGTGACTGAGGTTTGGGACTGAATGGGACTTGGGGGTAGTGTGCGGGGGATGAGCTCGGAATGGGCTTGGTTATAGTGGGTGAGTCAAAACTTGTCCTGAAGCCTTTTGAGTGATGTGATGTACCGGGGATGGGTGGCATGGAGACGCCGAAGCCTGGTAGTGTGGCAGGGGTCTCGGTTGGGCTGTGGTGAAGAGGAACAGGTGGCAAAAGAAACAAAGAAGGGCTGGAGGGTAGACGAGAGCTAGAGGAGGCGGGTGGTGGTGCGGTGGTGAACTGGGTAGCCAAAAATACAAGAAGAGTGGGGACGGTTCAAATGAGAGAGCGCGAGGTGGTGTAAACTGGGTAGGGATAGAATTAAGATTATTATGGATGTTGCTGTCTTTAGGGTTGGGAAGGGAATGGGTGTCGGGTGGGTAGCTTGGAGTTGGCAAGGAGAGTGGGAGGGTGGGGGTGGAAGAGGTGGGATGGGACATGGGAGGATATGAGTATTGTGAAGGCTATGGCTATGTGGGAGGGACTGGTGTGGTTGCGCCAAGAAGGATGAAGATAAGTGGAAGTGGAGAGTGACTCTTTGGTGGTGATCTCAGATATCTCGAAACGATCGCAGCTGTGTAGTTCCCATGGTTTAATTATAAAAGATATTATTCAACTTAATATGGATTTTCAAAGTATTGTGTTTACTTGTATTAAACGTTCTTCTAATGAAGTAGCACATAGAATAGCCCAAGACTTGATGGATAAGGCGGTGAAGGGTTGTTGGAGGAAATTTGAATGTCCTGAGTCTTTGTATTCGATTATTGCTGGTGAGGCGAATTAATGAAGATAAACTTTTGTGATAATTTTTTTTAGGGTTAATTACACATGGCACCCTTGTATTATACACGATTTGCATATGACTACCCTAAGGTTCTATTTTAACTTTTGACTACCCTGTATTATGCCAAGGGGACCTCTCCGTTACGGAATATTCCATTTTTAACGGAATATTATGTTTTCTGATCATGTGTCATGCACATGACCTCAATTTTTTTTTGAAATTGACCATTTTGCCCTTCTTCAAAATTCAAGAACACTTGAAGTTTCCAGCGAGGGTTTGAATTTTCCGGCAACGTTCTGTTTTTTATTTTATTTTTTAATTTTTTATTTATATTTAAAAATTATATAATAAAGGCAATT
>JAYMTK010004833.1:0-10751 GCA_036897405.1 Pelargonium myrrhifolium | reverse complement strand
CTAATTATGCTTACTCTTTCTATGTTTATTGTAACTGAGTTAATGTCTGATCTCTCAAGTATAAATATGGCGACAATAAATTATTTAGAAATTACTGATGCTGCAGATCATGTACGAAGAAGAGGAATGGTCTTGCCCTTCCAACCCCATTCACTTGCATTCAACCATGTGAACTACTATGTAGATATGCCTGCTGTAAGTCACTCAATTATAAAAACCTAATGAAACAGCTATATTGTTCAACAGTCTGTATCTCTAATTGGACACTGTAGAACATCATCTAACAAAAATGTTATGGGTTAACTATCAGGTGTCAGTATGAGATATTGTTCAAAAGATTTTAGTCTCAAACTAATATTGAGGCAACATATTTGACTATTTGTCCTTCGTATCAGGAAATGAAAACTCAAGGAGTTGATGAAGAGCGCCTTCAACTTCTACGAGATGTTAGTGGTGCTTTTAGGCCAGGGATATTGACAGCTTTAGTAGGTGTTAGCGGTGCTGGTAAAACCACCTTGATGGATGTTTTAGCTGGGAGAAAAACCACAGGGTATACTGAAGGATCTATAACCATCTCTGGTTACCCAAAGAACCAAGCAACATTTACTCGTGTTAGTGGTTATTGTGAACAGAATGACATTCATTCTCCATATGTTACTGTTTATGAATCTCTCCTCTACTCTGCCTGGCTACGTCTTTCTTCAGACATAAAATCAGAAACACGAAAGGTACTTTCCACATTCATCTAGTTTAAAATAGGTTGACTCTCCACTAGCAAAAATTGGGAAGGTTTTGACCCCATATGTGAGTAGCGAAAACTTCGAATCTCAATCTCCATACCTAGATTATCCCTAGCTAAGCCTTTCAAAACCTTTTCATTTGTTATCAGCTACTGGAGTTGTTTAATTATCTTGCTTATTTTTATTTTATTTTTTTGTTACTGATTTACAAATTTCCATGGATGTTATAGATGTTTGTTGATGAAGTTATGAATTTGGTTGAGCTTAAACCACTGAGAGAGGCTCTAGTTGGCCTTCCGGGAGTAAATGGTCTTTCAACAGAACAAAGGAAAAGGCTTACCATAGCTGTAGAGTTGGTTGCTAACCCCTCCATTATCTTCATGGATGAACCAACATCTGGCCTTGATGCTAGATCTGCTGCCGTTGTCATGCGTACTGTGAGAAATACGGTGAACACAGGAAGAACTGTTGTCTGCACAATCCATCAGCCAAGTATAGATATTTTTGAATCTTTTGATGAGGTAAGGCTGAATATCAATAAATGTTGTTTCTGAAAGTTCTCTTTCTACATTTTGCAATGTGTTTGTACTTTCAACTTGATTTCGTGCTTGTTCCAGCTTCTCTTGATGAAAAGAGGAGGCCAAGTCATTTATGCTGGACCTCTTGGTCACCAGTCTCACAAGCTAGTAGAATATTTTGAGGTGAATATTTATGTTTTCAAGGAGCAGTCGAACTAGAGTTGATCAGTATATGAAATCTTGTTTTAACAACAATATGTGTCACAGGCTATCCCAGGGGTTCCTAAAATCAGGGATGGTTACAATCCTGCTACATGGATGCTTGATGTCACTGATCCTTCAGTTGAGGCTCAACTTGATGTGGATTTTGCTGAAATTTATGCCAACTCCTCCCTTTATCAGTAATTTATATTTTCACAATGCTATAACACTGACAACAACTCTCCTTTCAAATACCTCTAGCTAGTTTTAGTTTTTCTAAATAATTATAATGTCACCATTTTAGGAGGAATCAAGCTCTTATCATAGAGCTCGGAACACCAACAGCTGGCTCTAAGGATCTCTATTTCCCAACAAAATACTCCCAATCATTTCTTATTCAGTGCAAGGCTTGTTTCTGGAAACAACACCGGTCTTATTGGAGGAACTCCCAGTACAATGCCATCCGGTTCTTCTTAACTATTGGCTTTGGAATTTTATTTGGTCTCATCTTTTGGGACAAAGGACAACAAACGTATATATGTTCTCTTTCTTTTCTCTTCTTTTCTATAATGCATCAGTGCATCTCATACATACAACTGACAAAGTGACACTATGTCTCTAACAGAACCAAGCAACAGGATGTGCTGAACCTTTTAGGAGCTATGTATACTGCTGTTCTTTTCCTCGGAGCAACCAATGCTTCTGCAGTTCAACCGGTAGTGGGTATTGAGAGAACAGTTTTTTATCGTGAAAGAGCAGCTGGAATGTATTCTGAACTGCCTTATGCATTTGCTCAGGTAACCCTTCATGAAATTCTTTGTATCCACTTGGTGAAACTGAACCATGAATGAATTTATTTTATAAATAGTAGAATGTTGCTATATACTTGATGTGATATTATCTCTTCTCAGCGGGAAACCATTTGTTGATATCATCCAACAGTATTTGTAGATCTAGAAGCTCGATTCACTTCAATTCGTACTCGAATTGTTCTTCGTACAGAAGAAATCTTGTTAAGTGAGCACTAGAATTCTTTTCCAGGGTGAGATGAGCAAATCAGACTTATCAAAATAAATTCACATGCGATTGTGTTGCGTCCCTGAGCCTCCTAGGTGTAATTTATAGGAGAAGCTTCTGATTTTGATTGGTTCGACTGTATTTTGGAAGTAAAATGTAATTAGGAAACTTTTATATACATTGAATCTGGACATAGGTCGGTTCCATTGAGTCTTTAGATCGGGTTGTGTAAACCATATATCGGGTTAAATTTGTAGTATTAGGCTGCCAAATACATATTTATAGTCAATACTGTAGTCAAATAATCAGCTATCTAAAAAAATTACTTGTGATGCAGGTGGCTGTAGAGACAATCTATGTTATAATCCAAACTTTGATTTACACAATTCTCCTTTACTCCATGATCGGATTTGAGTTGACAGCAGGAAAATTCCTATGGTTCTACTACTACATTGCAATGTCCTTCATCTACTTCACACTATATGGGATGATGCTTGTTGCACTGACCCCAAGCCATCAAATTGCTGCCATTTCTATGTCCTTCTTCCTAAGTTTCTGGAACTTGTTCTCGGGTTTTCTCCTTCCCAGGCCGGTATGTCATCTTCCACTCGATTTCATAAATACTCCATCGTTTTAATGCTCTATTACACTAATCACTACAAGAAAATTGTTAAACAGCTCTAGCTACCGATTTGAACCAATTAGCTATGGGTTCTGGCCGTAGCTAATTTAGCTATGAAAAATGTTAATAAGCTACGAAAGTGTGTTTTGACGGATTTTTTTCTTTCTGGAAATTAAGGGTCAAGTGCTTCTAGACTTTTTAGATTTGTCCGGATTTTAGAGTTCACCTTCGGTCCATTTTTTCTTTTATTGTTTTCAACTTTGGACTCAATCTTTTTTGTTTTTGTTTTCATTTTGGCCCAAATGACCTGCTACTCGCGGTTTCACCTCCATGTAGGACAAGATTTCCACCTACACTTTTTTCACGTCACCTATTATGCCATGTCGTGTCCATGGTTAAATGTTTTTAGATCCCTTGGACTTGTCTAGATTTTAGAGTTGACTCTCAGTCAATTTTTTTTTTATTTTTTATTATTGTTTTCATCCTTGGACATAACGTTTTTTTTTCAGTTTGGTCCATTTGACCCGCTACTCCAGGTTTCAACCTCCACGTCAGTTGAGCCTTCCACGTAAATATTGTCACGTTGCCTAATCTGTCATGTCATCAACCAAACCTAAACTAAATGAAACACATCGTTTCATGAGTTGGGGTAATCTTGGGTGGAATAGTTCAAACATAAGGAGTTGGATATTGAGTTCTGCTCTATGGTGAACTTAGTGAAATCGGAGAACTCATTCAAGACTGATTCTAGCAAGTTACCGTTCGACAAGTAGATGTACTTGTTGACATTGAGGTAGAAAGTCTAATTGGCAGCGTGACGATTGCAGTGGAGACGACCATCGAACTTGGCCTAACCTCTGATGTCCTAAATCGTGACCTTCCTGGCGCGCACCCACGACTCCAACGTCGTGGAAGACGAAATGTAATTGGGTCTTAATATTCAAGAGTGGTAGGTCATCCATTCTCACATCCTGGCTGCATTCAGATTGTCATACCGGGAGCTTCTTCCATGGCAGCGAATTTATTGTATTAGCGTTGTGACTCGTCGTAGTAAGCGTAGAGCATGAGCTTGCCGCCAATCGACGAGTAACAACGTCGATATAAGAAATTTGTTGTCATGGAAAAAGCTCTTGGAACGACAACCTGAATGCGGCTAGGATACGAGAATGAATGACCTACCACGCCTTGATCTTCGGATCCAAATTGCATTTCGTCTTCCACGACGCCGACGGGGTTCGTCGGTGGTCAGGACGGCATTGGAGTAGTGGGTGTGCGCTGGGAGAGCCACAGTTGAGGACATCAGAGGTCATGCCGAGTTTGGTGGTTGTCTCCACCGTTACCAGCATGTTTCCAATCAGACTTTCTACTTTGATGTCGATGAGTCCATCTACTTGTCGGACGATAACTCGTTGGAATCAATCATAAATTAGTTCTCCTATTTCACTCAGTTCACCATAGAGTATAACCCAATGTCCAACTCCTTATGCTTGTACTATTCCACCTAAAATTACCCCAACTCATGAAGCGGTGCATTTCATTTAGCTTAGGTTCAGTTGATGATGTGACAACATCTACGTGGAAGGCTCAGTTGACATGGAGGTTGAAACCGGGAATAGCATGTCAAATGGACTGTACATAAAAAATAAAAACGTCATGTGCAGGGTTGAAAACAAAATTTAAAAAAAATGATTCGAGGATCAACTCTAAAATTCGGACAAGTTAAAGGGATCTAGAAGCATTTAACTTTGGACATGACGTGGCAAAGTCTAGGTGGAATCTCGTCCTACGTGGAGGTGAAAACTGGGAGTAGCAGGTCATCTGGGCTATAATGAAAAAAATGTCAAGTCTAGAGTTGAAAACAATAAAAAAAAAATGAACTGAGGGTCAACTCTAAAATCAAGACAAGTTTAAGAGGTTTAGGAGCATTTAACCCGAAAATTAATTAGCGGCAGTATTTGAAGTCCGTCACAGTAGTTCACGTGTACTTGCTTGCTATTTATTACACACACTATTACGTGAGCATTAGTGACTTGAGAAGTAGGCCTCGTGCAACGCAATAATGAGCTTGCACATGATGAAGAGTATTAACAGTATAAATATTAAATTGAGTTCTCAACTATCAGCTTAAGTTTTTAATTGAGTTTGGGTCATTACAACACAAGACCTCAATTATGAAATCCAAGTGTGTTATACTGCTCAACCAATGAGGCGATAGTAAAGATTAAATAATTAAATAAATACATCTTTATTAATTAGAGAAAAAGGAATCTCAATCATGGTATATTTGTTGAGACTCTCAGCCACTAAATAAGGTCAATGAGGTGATGTCACATCACCGATTAACACCTATATCCATCCCAATGAATTTGTGGGCGTATAGCACCCGCTCGGATCCCTTTCTCTTTGTGTCTTGGCTGAGAATTTCAGCCAATAAACCATGGCTTCAGATTCCGGGAACTCTATTAATTATTAAAAAAACATATATAATATATACATATATTAGTGACTTGCCTTTTGCCACGGATGCCAATCCCTCGCAAATGTATATTTGTTATGAAAATTTCGGTTGCAGATAAACAATTTTCTTGTATCTATCTCCTCACTTTTTTTTTTTTTTACAGCAAATCCCAATATGGTGGAGGTGGTACTACTGGGCTTCACCTACGGCTTGGACACTGAACGGACTTGTGACATCTCAAGTTGGGGACAAAAACGACAGCGTGTTGGTGCCCGGAGTCGGTAATGTGCCTCTCAAGACATTTCTCAAAGGAGGTTTCGGTTTTGAATATGATTTCCTTGGTGTTGTTGCTGTCGCTCATGTTGTTTGGGTGGTGCTCTTCTTCTTTGTCTTTGCGTATGGCATCAAATTCCTCAACTTCCAAAGAAGATAAAGCATAATATATATTTAGTCTTAGATCGAACTAATTTTTATCTCTACATGCCGGGAATAATCTAATTTATTTATCAGTTCTATCATATTCTGATATGGTTTTCATAAAGAGCAGCGATTGTTGTACAACCCTTAGCGACTGCACACATATGCAGATATGCTTGAGAGCAAAAACTGTAAGGTGTCCATTTGAGATTAGAACAACGTACTATTAACTTTTTTAAGTTATCACATTTTATATAAGCTAAAATGTGTATCAACCGACAGATATATGTGTTATATTAGTTGAAACCAAAACTATGTAGTTTTAATTAAATGAGTTGCACAAAACTACGGTGTTTTGAATTAGACAAGCTCTGAACTGTTACCGTCTTCCATTTCTTCTCTATCTTTTGTTGCCAAAACAACCTGAGCATACAACATGCAAGATCTAAACCATGAAATTAATGAAAGACTAACAAATACTATAACTCTTATACTTACTGTAGAAAGGCATACCACTCAACGGTGTTACCAAACTGTCTTCCAGAATTCCCATGATGCTACGATCCTGAAATGCAGCTATTAATAAGTTAGGGATAAGATTTTGTTATGAAGCTATAAAGCACAAACGAAAGTCTGCTCAGAGTACATAAGCGAAGTATTGGTTGATACAACATGCAAGATTGATAGAGACAAACAAGAAGGGGAAGCAGAGATAGTTTATATAGAGAGAGTATTTGGATCGTAAGCCAAATAATATGGCTTAGTAACTAAGTCACCAATGAGGTAAAGACACCTTGTTAAAAATGACCAAATTTGACGGGTCGCTTCGCTCCCACAAATTCACTTTGGTGGGTATGAGTGAAATTTATTGAGTTGTCATTGCTACTAATATAAAATTATATCAATGAACTGATACCCATTTTACTCAATTATGTACAATTATACCATTAAATTTACGTGTCATATTTGTCATACCACAGTCAATTAATCGTGCATAAATATTTTAAAAGTTCAACACAAACTCTAGAGTTTAGAAAATTACATACATGCTATCATGTGCCGACAACTCTAGCTATAGCCAAAAGATTCTGCACATGTTAATTTACCAAACAGGACAAAGCAAGCATACCATTCACTTACGCATTTAACACAAGCCGTGTGATCGGAACGTGTGGTCTGGAGTGCATCTAAGGCCCACATTATCTGAGACCACACCCACTATATTAGGCCCAATAAAGCCCAATTCATCGTCTTCTCCACAGAAACTTTCACAATGACAGAACCAAAACCCAGAGTGGTCTGTTGCATTGGGGACATCCATGGCCACTACACGAAGCTCCTAAACCTGTGGTCCAATCTCGAATCCGCCCTCGACCCATCAGATTTCCAATCGGCCCTCGTCATTTTCCTGGGCGATTACTGCGATCGCGGCCCGGAGACCCGCAAGGTCATCGATTTCCTGATCAGCTTGCCCTCAAAATACCCGCATCAGAAACACGTGTTTCTCGCCGGAAACCATGATTTCGCCTTCGCCGCCTTCCTCCGCCTCGTGCCGCCGCCGAAAGACGGGTCAGATTTCTCGGAGGCGTGGAAGGAGTACGAGGCCAATGAAGAAAGAGAGGGGTGGTTTAAGGGTGAAGGGTACGAGAACATGCACTTGCAAGGTAGGAGGTGGTCTGGGAAGATTAAGACCAAGTTCAATGAAATGAAGGGGACTGAGTATAAGGGCTCGATTTATGATGCTGGACCCACGTTTGAGTCTTATGGGGTTCCTCATGGATCTGCTGGTATGAATCCTGATTCGTACTTGTGTTTGATTGATGTAGTTTTATAAATTTGATGGAATTGGTTTTGGTGCTCCTACATGTTATTTGATTATCAACTGGAAATGGGTTTTGTGGGTTGATTGGTATAATTAAGGGTTTGTTTCATGCTGAGATTTGTGATTTAGTAGTGTTGGTTTCGTAGTCATTTTTAAGCTATATGCTATTTCACTAAGTTCTGAGATTCTTCAGTATGATGTTTACGTAGAGTTTGGATAATGAGTTTCCCATTTCATGACCCAAAAAAAAAAAAAAAAACATAATCCAAAACAATGAGAATCTCATCTCCATTTCGGTTCTTGATTCCCAATCCTACCTTAGTTTTTTGGGTGGCACTTGATTGTTGAGTTTCATTGAAGAAAGCATTTAGACATGATGGAGAGGAAAAAGAGAATATGAGCAAAGGATCTAAAGAGT
The DNA here is from genome assembly GCA_036897405.1 of Pelargonium myrrhifolium. NCBI lineage: Eukaryota > Viridiplantae > Streptophyta > Magnoliopsida > Geraniales > Geraniaceae > Pelargonium > Pelargonium myrrhifolium. The sequence continues at coordinate 2,538 of JAYMTK010004833.1, read as the reverse complement.
TTTTCTTAAGGATTCATGTAGCAAACACCAACATTATTTGGGACTAGGTTTGGGTCTTATGGGGGTGGATCTGCTGGTATGAATCCTGATTTGTACTTGTGTTTGGATGTTTTCATATATTTGATGGAATTGGTTTTGGTTTTCCTGTTTGATAGTTCTGATTCTTATAGTTATTTGATTATCAACTGAAAATGGGTTTTGTGGGTTGATCAGTATAATTAAGGGTTCGTTTCATGCTGAGATATGTGATTAATTAGTATGGGTTTTGTTTTCATTTTAAGCTATATGCCCTTTTAGTAAGTTCTGAGATTCATTGGTATGGTGATTACGTTGCGTTTGGACAAGGAGCTTCCCATTTCATGGCCAAAAAATCATAATCCAAACATGAACAATGAGAATCTTATTTCCATTTCGGTTCTCGATTCCCAATTCTACCTTAGTTTTTATTTTATTTTATTTTATTTTATCAGCAACCGTAACAACTGAGGCTCGAACTTGAGACCTCTAGAGGATCAAGCGCCTTAAGCCACTTGCCCAATCCTACCTTAGTTATTTGGGTGTGGCACTTGATTCTTGAGTTTCATTGGAGATAGCATTAGACATGATGGAGTGGAAAAAGAGAATATGAGCAGAGGATCTAAAGAGTTTTTCTAAAGGATTCATGTAGCGAACACCAACATTATTTGAGCAATAGGTTTGAGTCTTATGGGGTTCGTCATGGATCTGCTGGTATGAATCCGGATTTGTACTTGTGTTAGGATGTTTTCATATATTTGATGGAATTGGTTTTGGTTTTCCTGATTGATTGTTCTGGTTCTTATACTTGTTATTTGGTTATCAACTGAAAATGGGTTTTGTGGGTTGATTAGTATAATTTGGGGTTCGTTTCATGCTGAGATTTGTGATTCATTAGTATGGGTTTCGTTGTCATTTTAAGCTAGGAGATAGCATTAGAAATGATGGAGTGGAAAAGGAGAATACGAGCAAAGGATCTAAAGAGTTTTTCTAAAGGATTCATGTAGCGACCACCAACATTATTTGGAAAATATCTTGGTTTTTGTTGTTGTTATTAAGATTTAGTGCTAGGTTTCTCTTAAAATTACGGCGATTGTTAGTCTCAGTTTGGTTTGAACTGAATTTAGCTGTTTACGTGAAAATAACCATACAAAGGCAATTGTTTTGTACAGATTTGGTTAAGGCAGTACCTGATGAACACAAAAAGTTTCTTGCTCATGACATGGTTTGGGTCCATGAAGAGGTCAGTTGTCGGTCATGTTGTTTCTTAGTTTCTTAATCCTAAAGCAAGGATCTTTAGATTGTGATCCTAAGTTCCATAGGTCTTCTTGATTTACATTTTCTACAGGATGACGTCTGTATAGAGACTGACGAAGGAATTAAGCATTGTAAGTTGATAGCTGTCCATGCTGGTTTAGAGAATACGAGAAGCGTTAAAGAGCAAGTAGAAGATTTGAGAGTCAAAGATACCAAGGTGCCTAAGATACCGACTCTCAGTGGGCGAAAGAATGTCTGGGATATCCCAAAGGTAACAATGCCTCACTCCCATATATCTCATGAAATGATTTGTGTAGATGAAATAAAATTAAAAAAGTTGTATTTTCTTTATAGAATGGCATGTAACTGAAGTCTTGGTGTTGACATTGTGTAGGAGCTAACTGAGAAGCCAACCATCGTGGTAAGCGGACACCATGGCAAACTTATCATTGAAGGTTTGAGGCTGATTATTGACGAAGGTGGTGGATTCGATCATACTCCAGTTGCTGCAATCGTGCTTCCCTCGCAGAAGATTGTTCGTGATACTGATAATATTCCAAAATAGTTCAGATCTCGTTGTATGCTACATTGTTGTAATGATAAATGTAACATTGTAAGTTGATAGCTGGCCATGCTGATACCTTAATCTACACTGCAAGTTGATAGCTGTCCAAATATATGCAAGTGGTCATGTGTTTTCTATCAGTTACATATCTTGTCTTTGAGAGAATTATGTTCAATAACAAGGCTTCTTCTTCATTCTTCTGCAGTGTAAGGACATTGTTTGGGAATTATTGGGTAATAAAAGAATCTTGCTTTGGCATTGTTTTTTTATCTTATGTGAAAGGTGGAAGAAGGCTTTTATAGCATTTTCTCAGCGAGGTTTGTGACTTCTCAGACCTATATCAGCTTGACACCAGACCAAATTGAGTCTGCAACTAAAGTTTATTAACAAAGGCATACAAAGAACAAGACACACAAATATGCTAAATATTTTACGAGTGCAAGGAGTGCTAAATATATATGCTTAGACTAATGTCACGGACCGAGAGAACTGGCCCTGTGTGACGCCCCCAAACTCCCGTATCCGAAGAGAAGGGTCAGTTTTATTCATGGGCGTCAAGCAATATAAAGCACATATCTTGCCAAAAGAGGTTATACCTGCATCATTAAACACATTGATCAACATCCGTTTAGCAAGTATAGGAGCATGTCGCATGCCGAATACCACCCATAGGCGCATGAGGGAGACTCGTTCTTTCGGGG